>OMNZ01052989.1:0-22398 GCA_900303255.1 Lesueurigobius sanzi
GGAACAGCCCAAAATAATTGCATATTTAATAGTTGCTGGAGTATTTTATTTCCCGGATCCAATAATGCTCAAAATTCCGATTTCCCGGAATGCGTTCCCCCAAAAGCCGGATCAAATTAAGCACTGGTGGGAAGAGAGTAATAAGTCTCAGAATTTTTTATACTGCAGTTATCCAATACATACTAGGGCTGTAACAATTTAGTTATGGAGTAATAAATATTTATTATTAAGCAGTATTTACGATCTGTTTTTTTTTAAAGGATAAAAAAGGAAAAACATTCCAATTCTCCAAAGCTGCTTAATATGATATGCCCCTGTGGTCACAATACTAAACAAAATACAAAACCAAGCTTCACTTCCATTGCCACAGAGTAGCCTTTGGTATTTGGACTGTTCCTGGACAACTTTATGTTTTTACATGTTGGAAATTTGGTTATGACCAACATTGGATTTTATGCATTTGGACCATAATACGCTCTGGATCTATAGCTGGATACACAACGTGGTGGTCTTCAGGAGAACCCTGAACAAGCCCACACTGCTTTCTTTTTATCATGAAATGTAACCCCTATTACTCATTGTGTTAAGAAATGCCAGCTAAGATTTATCTGAGAGCCACATGGAGTCATCAAAAGAGCCACATCTGGCTCCCGAGCCATAGGTTCCCTACCCCTGCAATAGACCCTGTCATTATTTGTAAACATTCCAGCCTTAGTTGGAGGCGAAAAGCTAGATCCCTATCTATTTCCATTGCAGCTGTTGTCATAGTAACGATAAACAAATGTCTAACTGTTGTTGGAAATATCAGATAAAACCTTATTTTATCATCTCAAATGTCATTCCTCTTGTTCTTGCTCCTTAAGCCACAACGGGACGACATTTTTCAGGCTTAGTTTTACACTTATAATCGCTAGATTTAGTTTGATCTTATTTCTCTTGCTCACTTCCTGCCTCCAGCTGATGTCACTGATGATGTAAGCAGTGAAGTGGGCTGCCTGTCCTGGCCGTTCCTTTTTGTATATGCAACACTGTTCCCACATGGCAGTAGAGCTGTTGGACTATTTTGTCAACACAAGGGTTGAAAACTTGGGGATAGGTCCACTTACTCGTCAGTCTCTACAAAACAAACATGGAGCGAACAAGTAGCGCAAGGAAAAAAACAATGGCAAGACAGCACAAGGCGGAGGTTATGATTGCTGGAGAACAACTCAGGTAGGACAGTATTATTATTCAAATAACATATTGGCTTCAGAAAAGATTTCAGACCTCTATTTCAATATGAAGCAGTCTGATACTAAATTTATGTCAATTTATTTTCTTGGGAAATTTTAATGCAGATCAGAATACCCTTGCCTAAACTAAGATAAAACAAACATTGCAAAGCAGCATCAGTATTCAGACTCCATACAATAAATAAATCCAGATTCATTTTATTTTTTTATAGTTGCTGTTTCTGAATAATCATTCAAGTTTAGGTCTGTGGTCCTTTCATTCCCCCCCCGATACAGAAAGGTACAGCCTCTAAGTGAGAATGTAGTTTCTTAAAAGATAAAAATAAATAATTAGAACTTTTCACAGACATAATAACTTCCTGAACCCAGTGAATATGAATCATTTTCTTTATCATTTGTGCCAGGCTTAAACTTCATGATGGGAAGCTGATAAAAGAGAGACGGTACCACCTGAGAACTTACCCCAACTGTTTAGTGGGACAGGAGCTAATAGACTGGTTGTTAAGCCATAAGGAGGCTCCAGACCGGACAACAGCAATGTGCCTCATGCAACACCTCATGGAACATGACATTGTGCACCATGGTGGGGCAATTTAAAAACTGAGATGTATTGGCAAAAAGATAATATATTCAAAATAGACCTCTCATATTCATTATATTATTCTAATGATGACCACCTCTTCTCTTCTTTTTTCTTACACAGTATGCGATAAGTATTCGTTATTTAAAGACGCCAAACGACTCTATAGATTCCGCAAAGATGATGGTACATTTCCTTTCAACACTGAGGTGAAAATATTCATGAGAGGACAACAACTGTATGAACAGTAAGGCTGAATGTTTCTGGAACTTTGATTGTGCAAAAATAGTAAATAGACCACAGGTTTAACCAGACTCGATTGTGATCAATTAGCGTTCTCATAGCGTTTTTGGTTTCCATCTTAACAGACTGATAGGGGACAAGAACTCTATCCTACAGCTGAGAGAAGAGCATGGTGTGGCCTATCAGCGAGCATTTCCAGGTTGTCAGCTGATAGACTGGCTTATTCAGAATGGAGAGGCAGAAAGCCGCCGTCCCGGGCTGGACCTTTGCCGGGCTTTGCAGGAGCATGGCATCATTCAGCATGGTGAGAGTGTTCCTATTTGACCTTATGCTATTCACAGTGTACCGGCTGTAAATTATTTCTAACTGTGGCAGTAGGAACATAAAATTGAGACAAAAAAATGTCAAAATTAATCTTTAAACATTTTGTTCTTTTGGGTGTACAGTGTCCAAAAAGCATGAGTTTTTTGACAGTGGTCTGCTATATCAATTCTGCATAAATTTCCGTCGGCGCCGCAGACTATCTGAACTTTTGAATGAAACTGAGCAAAACAATGAAGAAGGAGGACTGGTGTTCAGAGAAGAAAACCAAAATCAAGACAGCCCATTGCTCATGTATAAAAATTCCCTTCATGATGAAAGTGGCTTCCAGACTGGTATATCACCATGATAGAATGTTATCTGTTGTATTTTAATATTAAAAACAATAACTTACCAGCTTTTATCCCAATTATAGTGGGGCATCATAAAGAATTGAAGCCTGTCACAGGTGTTCGCAGAGGCAGCTTGAACTCCCTTAAGAACCGTTCTGATTTTCCTTCTTTTACCACACTGTCTCCAAACTCTATGGTCCAGTGTAACCCTAAATCAGGTGAGAGTGTTATAAATGTTTGAGGATTGAATCTTTGTTTACACTGTAAATTGCAAAAATACCTTACAATAACAAAAACACCTGATCTTGGATTATTTTAGTGATTAATCGAAATTTCACATGTGAAGAGTTATTGGCACCTGGTGCGCCATTCATCAAGAAGGTGCTGACGGTTAGTAGATAAATCTGACTTATTTGTACATTTAGAAAGTTAAGTTTAAAAATAGCCAAGTGAAAACATTTTCGTTTGGATAAAAATAACCGTTTATTACATAATATCAGCAATTAATCAAAACTGCCTCTAAAACCTGATCACTACTTTACATTAGTTTAATGTGTGTGCAACATTTTTAATGAACATCGCAGGGATATTGTGTGTGATTTATTAATTTCTCTCACCCCAATTGCAGGTGATTGGAGATGATCTGGGTTGGGGTTTTGTTGTCAGAGGGACAGCTCCTTGCTATGTACAGGCTGTTGATCCAGGAAGTCCAGCTGCAGCTGCAGGGATAAAGGTAAAAAATAAAATGATCAAGCCTCCAAACACAGACCCTAGAGTAAATAAGTCTAATGTCCTCTTCATAGGTGCGCCAGTTTGTGTGCCAAGTTAATGGACAGTTTGTGCTGTACATGGACTACAGAACAGTAACCAGGCTGGTGATGACGGGACATCGCACTGTTGTAGTAGAGGTTATGGAACCTCTGGAATAAAATGTGTCAATTTCTTGTTTAATTAGACTTTAAATCACAGATTTGATGTCTCGTTAATTGTTATTATTAATAAAGTACAATCCAATCCAAATAATACCAAATCTTTAAACAATTAAGCTTAATACATCATTTTTATACAACCATCATACCATAAGATGTCCAGGCAAACTCTGCTCACATCTGCAACTTCCGTTTTGGGGTTTTTTCTACAAGCGACGCCATTTTGGAGTGAAATTGGCTCCAGTCTTCAGCAAAGAGAGCGGGAGCTCGTGGGCCAGGGCCCAAGAGGAAATATAGAAAACTCACAGGCAACAAAGCGTTTGCTTTGCGCAAATACAAAGATTTAGACACATTTCTTCTTCGTTCTCTGCAAAGATTGTGAGCTAAATGGGACATTGGGTGATGTGACGGCACACTAGCTTTTTTGCTAGGCAAATGCTAGCTGAGCATCAGAACCGGCTTGGGCTCCGCGCTGCTGCACCTCCCAGCACGACTACCTCCTTTGTTAATACTTTGTTCAGCGAGGATCTAGAGTGAAGCTCACAAGGTACGTAAAATGCTGTCGATCTGTTTTAAAATCTAGCGAATGCCATTAGTCGGTGATGAAGCGAGGCAATGTTACTGTATGTCCAGCGGTGGTGTAGCATGGGTGGTATGAGAAAAGCCTGTAAAGTTAGCTACTTGCTAACCTGAAGAACGAAACGATTAGACCCTGTCACTCTAAACAATGCGTTAACCCCTTAAGTATGGGACTAATTGAGACATACTGCTCTTTGTTAATGGTCTCTAATGGTTAATGATTTCGTATATATGACGAATTTAGGTGCATATAGTAGTTCTAATGTCGATGACTGGAGATTGTTATACGCATCGCTTGAAGCCATTTCTTTTTCATAGGAAATATGTATCAACTCCCAGTAAATAACCTCGCCAGGATCCGGAGGGCCAGGAAACAAGTGAAAAAAACTCTTGGAGACATTGGTCTTGATCTCTGTAAAGAGGCTGTTGAGGTGAGTATAATCCTGCTAGCCTATACCGACATGCCAGATCTGGAATGTTTATTCTATATTAAGTTGTATATGCTTTCAACAGGATTTTAAGGATTTTTGTCCAGATGAACAGTTTGTACAGGGCACTCTCTGTCTGGATCTTTGTTCGTGGGATCCCTCATACTCTAAAACACAGGTTGTGTGTTGTTTTTCTCCTGTAATTGTTTATTTAAATATATTTTTTGTAATTCTGTATTTTTAACTTTGATATTTAAATTTTAGGTTTACAGGTCCAAACCATTTTGCTGCAGTGAGTGTCCATTTTCCTCCAAATACTACTCAGGCTACAAGAATCATTTCCGTAATGTACACAGAAAGATTTTTGACAATATACTCCTCAACTGTCCTTACTGCACATTCACTGCAAGCCGAAAGAGTATGGAGATCCATATTAGAATATTTCACCAGTCCAGGTTGCCACAACCTAGTACAGCAAATGCCATGCAACAATATGTCACCTCGCAGCAGTCTGGAATGAGACAGAAAGATTCTTTGTTCCTTGGAAGAGGCAGGCAGCCGGATAGTGTGGAGAAACCTGTGTACTATTGCAAAAAGTGCACATTCCGAGATTCATTGTATAATGTCGTACGACGTCACATATATCGAGAGCATTTCCAACATGTTGTATCACCATATCTTGCTATGGCCCCAAACCCATCTGTTAAAAATGGGGTCAGCAACACCATTCTTTGTAAACGTTGCCAGTTCTCCACACGTAGTTACGAGGCTATTGTCCAGCATGTTGTGGAATACCATGAACGCATTGGAGCTCAGGTAACTGCCATGGTTGGACATGCTAATGTGATGGTCAGCAAGAATCAAGCATCACCATTAACGTCACAGAGGCTACCTGTAATCACAAATAGACCATCTCCTCATCCAACTGATCATGGAGTGCAGCCAGTTATTGGCTATTTAAAACCAAATGTCACAAAAACCTTCCCTCCCAATGCACAAAATAAAGCACGTGTTCAACCAGGCAAAAGCACTTTGGCTGAAAACAACGTTCCATTAACACACGTTAACACCGCACAAACTCAGAAATGGAAGATATGCACCGTCTGCAATGAGCTCTTTCCTGAAAATCTCTACAGTGCTCACTTTGAGAGTGCCCATAAGGCAAAGAAAGTATGGGCCCTTGCAAAGTATATAATGAAAATTCACAACTTCACTAGCAAATGTTTGCTGTGCAACCGCTATTTACCCAGTGATACACTGCTGAACCATGTGTTAATTCATGGACTGACTTGCCCACAATGTCACTCTGCTTTCCATAGTGTTGAGAAACTTATTGAGCATGGGACTATGGCTCATGTAACTCCTTTTGATGGCCCCCCTGGAGCTTCACCTTTGACTTTTGATCTTGCTCTCAAGCAAGATAAGTCAAGTAATGTACAGTTGCTTGTTCTTACCTTCAATACAAACGAGTCTGCTAACGGCCAAGATGACACTTTACTACAAAGTCTAGGCTTGACAAAAGCACCAACTCCAAATATGTTTGAGAAAAAAGGCCAACTCATGGCTAAAAACGCACTCCCGTCCATGTCCAGGAAGAGTGACATGGGGAAGACGCTGTGTCCGCTGTGTTTTACTATTCTCAAAGGTCCAATCTCTGATGCTTTGTCTCTACATCTGAGGCAACGTCATCAAGTGCTCCAAACAATGCATCCAGTTGAAAAGAAGCTGACTTACAAGTGCATTCATTGCTTGGGAGTATACACAAGCAATATGGTAGCCTCTACAATCACACTTCATCTTGTGCAGTGCCGAGCTGTGGGAAGAAGTCAGGGTGCCCTTTCTGCAAAATCTCCTTTGACTCTCGGTGCATCTGGAGCAGGATTACTTAAGCGGCAACTTCCAATGCAATCCCAATCCATCCCCAAGAAGATGAAAATAGGCAAGGGCGTCTCGGTCACTAGTGCTAGTCAGGCAGACAGTGTTGACCTTGCTCTGGATCCATCCAATTATGAGCACAAGACATATGAGGCCAGAAAAGACTTTCTCACTGCTTATTTTAACATCCGTCCCTATGTCTCTGCTCAGGAAAAAGAAAAGCTTTCGGCTAAACTGTGGCTGTGGAAAGCTGACATTGCTAGCCACTTTGCAGTCAAGCAAAAGATGTGTGAGAAACATTGTAATGATTCAAAAGCATCTGTGTTGTTGGGCTTTGACATGGAGGCCCTTAGCAAAGTAAAGCATAACATGATTTTTGAAAGCCGCGAATCTGAGACGAGCTCAACACGAACAAATAAGGCTATAAAGTCTCGTCTTCCCGCTCCTGTTCAAAATAAGGTTGAACCTGGCGCAGGCATGGAAACCATATCTATTGACTCGGACAGTGAGACAGAAGTGGAGAATAAACCTAGTGAGCAGAGAAGTCCTGATCCTAATGGAACCAATGCCAATGAAATGCATGCTACAGCCACTATGGATCTTGAAATGGCAGTTACACCCATTCCTGAAATGGAGAACCTAAATGAGACGGCCCTGTGTGAACTAGAGACGGAAGAGGAGGATAAACTTAGTGAGCAGAGAAGTCCTGATCCCAATGAAATAAATGCTACAGATGCTATGGATGTTGAAATGGAAGTTACACCCATGTCTGAAATGGAGAACCTAAATGAGACAACCTTGTGTGAACTAGAGACAGAAGAGGAGGATAAACTTTGTATGCAGAAAAGTCCTGATCCTAATAAAACGCATGCCGTTCAAATACATGCCACTATGGACGAGCTGATGGAAATTGTTACACCCATGTCTGAAACGGAGAGCCTAAATGAGACATCCCCATGTGATCTAGAGACCACTGAAGGATGGGAAGAAGATCCAGAGGAAGGAACAGTGTCCACAAAGGAGACTCAGTGTGAGACGAGACCGATAAAACTGGATGACACTGCAGAAGAGAACAGAACAGCCGAACCAGAGAGTGCAGATGAGAGTGCAGATGAGGATGGAGATGAGGATGGAGATGGAGGATGGAGATGAGGATGAGATGGAGATGGAGATGAGGATGGAGATGAGGATGGAGATGAGGATGGAGATGAGGATGGAGATGAGGATGGAGATGAGGATGGAGATGAGGATGCAGAGGAGGATGGAGATGAGGATGCAGATGAGGATGCAGATGAAATTGAATGGGCAACAGAAGAAAGCTCATCTCCCCTGGCAGAAGAAGTTCAATATGAGGTATAATCTTTCCAACAAAGGAGTCAGAGGAGGTGGTAATTATTGCAGAGGAAGACAAACCACTGATGAGAATCAAAGGGTGTTGGGTAAAATTATTAAATTGAAATGACACTGACTGTGACTGTAAAGGACTATGCACCAGAAATTGCCGACAAGAATACCGTATGGACAGATTTGAGTGGACTGAAATCACCCAATTCAGTGGATTACTGACTCAGACTCTGCAACTAGTTTTAACTTTGAAATGGTTATAAAATAGGCCTACTTGTTATTTGGCTTTCATTGCTGTACATGTATTTTTAGTTAGTTGTCACAGCATTTATCAGACAAGTTTTTTTTGTTTGTTTTTTACTTCAATGAACTGTTAATTGTGCTTTTACATTTATGGTTGTAGAATATGTACACATTTAATAAAGCTTGTTTAATAATTGTGTTATTTCTTTCAACCTAGCTTTTTAAGTTTTAAGCAATTGGGGTACTTTTTATGAGCATATTGAGTGGATTGTTGGCCACTTAAAAAAAAAAAATATATATATATATTATTTCTAATCATAACTTGTAAGATAACTCGGGCTGGGTGGGTTGCCTTACTTCCGGCATCACTTGGAGTGGCTGTGGATAAGGGAGGGACTTCCTGTCAGCGTGCATCACTACAGGCCACAGAGTCTGCAGCTGCAAAAATGTCCGTATTGTGTCTACGCTGCCAAATACAGACGGCAACGAAGATGTAGTTGCACATCCAAGAAAGGGATATCTTGACAGGTAAAAGTAACACGGATACACTCGCATCATGTTCGTCTCCAGGAAGGCACCTCTTTGGAGCCTTTGTTTACTAGACATCAGCTCGTTAGCACGTTTAGCTAGCGTTAAATGCGACGACTATGCAGTTGGCTGTCATCAATCGTCGGAACAAGATTTTAACAAATCGTATGCTTTATTCTTATATTTAACCATTGCAGTATTAGTTAAAAGTGTGTTTGACCCGCACTCATTTGTGGTTAACATTTGAAGCAGTGTCCAAGAAAACATACGCATTTTCACTTTACCTTCGATTTAACACTGGCAGATCTGCATCTCCCTGTAACAAACGGGCTAACCCAGGATCTTCTGGTTGTATCTTTCAGCCAGGATCGACAAACAAGTAAAGTCCATGACTCGTGTAGGCCTAGTATTTTCTATATTTTATGTTATTTGGTTAATATAGATAGCGTTCCATGCTTACCTTTCATTTGTGCTGTATCTTTGTAGTGTTTACATACGCGTTAACCCAAAAATGCAATAAGAAAACAAAACCTGTTTAGGGCAGTAAACACATTTTTTTTACCCTCTGCGGTTCATATAATTTAATCTTGTAGGCTATCATAAATTGTTTGCCATTTCAAAGTGTTCATATTGGAGTTCCTTTGCAAAAGCTATGTACTCTCTACAAGTGACACCAGTAAAGCTAAAATGTAATTAATTTGAACAGTAACCGGTGACTTAATATTTCTGATGTACTAAAATATATCTGGTCATTAAAAACATTGCTAGTACACATATAGAAAGTTACAAGCATATGTTGATTTTTGTCAATATCATTTTTCAAATTAACTCTTCATATATCATGTCTCCTGTTGTCTGTATTTGTACTCAGGTAATGAAGCCTTGGATTTGACTCGAAGCATTCGGCAATGACTGGACAAACCATGGGATGTGACTAGGCTGGTTTTGCGCTTGGTGATCCACAGTTTGGAAATAATGTCTCACAGTAATCGAGAGCTGGTTGAATTCTTCCTAAGCTACAAGTTGTCACAGAAAAACTACCCATGCGCCCTGCTTATGTCAGACTCGGCGCGGGTCCAGTCTGATGGAAACAAGGCTGCTAGTGTCCTGAATGGTCTGCTGTCAAACCCCAATGGCAACAGACAAACGCTTACCTCTCAGGCTCCTCATGATCACTTAGAAGATGTTAAGATTGCACTTCGTGACTCTGCGGATGAATTTGAAGAGCTCTTCACGCAAGCGTTCAGCAACCTCTCCTCCCAGCTCGACATCACTCCTGATACAGCTTATCACAGTTTTAAAAGTGTCATGGACGAGGTGTTCAAAGATGGAGTAAATTGGGGACGCATAGTTGGTCTTTTTGTGTTTGGGGGGGTTTTGTGTGTAGAGTGTGTAGAAAAAGACATGAACAATCTGGTCCCTCGCATCGCCGACTGGATGACTATCTACCTGGATGAGAATATCGCCTCATGGATTCAAAGCCAAGGGGGCTGGGTGAGTACCGTAACTAAGCACATCAGTCCAAAACACTGGTCAGTCATTCAGATAATGCTTTTTAAGCAATTGAGTTTGGGAAGGAATGGTAAAATATATTGTTATCAAAATCAACTATTTTATGGGGTGCTAGAAAATATTCTACATAGACTAACTTTAGCTAAAAAATAACAAAAAAATTGAGAAAATATCCATGTACTGGTAGGTCTAAATACATCTAACACACAGTAGTGATCAAATGCTTTTATGTTAAGCACTGGTGGAAGAAGTACTCAATATTCTTACTTGAGTAAAAGTGCAGATACAGGACCAAGGAGTTATTTAAGTAAAAGTATAAGATTCAATTTCTACTTGGGTGAAAGTATAAAAGTATTCACTGTAAAATGTACTTTATAAGAGTTTAATGTGGCATAGTAAACCAGGACTAAATTTGGACTGAACCAGGATTAAAGCAGGACAAAACTAGGTCTAAATCGGGTCTAAACTGGGACTAAGCCTGATCTAAATCAGGACTAAACTAGGTCTAAATCAGATTCATCATAGAGCGGTCACTTTGTAAAAAAATACTTTACCCAATTTTAAAATGTAGTGGAGTAGAAGGTACAGATGCAGGCTCTAAAATGTAGTAGTAAGTAAAGTAAAAGTACTTGTAATTTGTACTTTTTACTTGTACTTATGCTTTTTACTTTGTTACTTTCCACCACTGATTACAATAACTCCAGTATTGTAAATCATTTTTGGTTTATTCTAGAGTGCACTAGGAATCCCAGAAATCTTAGCAATTTTGATGACATAATCCTACACCCTATTAATCTGGTCTGGTAGTTTTAAAATGAAGGACAGCTACATTTATTCATGTTTTGTCGATTTTTATTTTTGAATAAATAAATAAATATTTTATATGGATTAAAGAGATGTTCTTACAAAAACACACTTAGAAAGCAAAGACCCATCTAGAAAGCATGAATCGATGTTGTTAAAA
This sequence comes from Lesueurigobius sanzi, assembly GCA_900303255.1. Classification (NCBI taxonomy): domain Eukaryota; kingdom Metazoa; phylum Chordata; class Actinopteri; order Gobiiformes; family Gobiidae; genus Lesueurigobius; species Lesueurigobius sanzi. The sequence continues at coordinate 11,111 of OMNZ01052989.1, forward strand.
AAAAAAAACTAAGATGACCGTTTGCATTTCAGGACTGTTTTGCTCAAATCTTTGGGCAAAATGCTGCTGCAGAGGCCAGGAGATCTCGGGAGACGCTGAAGAAATGGCTGCTAGTTGGAGTGGGGTTGCTAACAGGTGTGCTGGTTGCTATGCTCATCGCTAAGAAACAATGAAGGTGCTCTACCCGATTTACTACAGCACGCCTCGAGTAATGCTACGCCAATCTAATTTACGATAACCCGTTTAGATGATGTTTACAAAAAGCTTTGCCTGTGCGTTCACGGATGGAAGGGGCACTCGCCAGTCGCCACCATGGCTCGTTGAAGTGACAGTTAATAATGTAGCTTGGTCAGCACTTCTTTAGCCTCTGTGTCATGTCATTTTTATTTTTTTATTTCACAGCATACATTTTTGTATTATGTAACCTCTGACTGGAATTTCTTTACACCTGATAAGCTAAAAGTAAAAATAAGCGATTTAGCTGGTTCCGTGCGATTTTGTTGATTGAATTGTTGGTTTTATCCCAGGACCAATTCTAGATGCCCACAAACTGACAGTGTGTTTCCTTCACTTGTACAGTACTGATAAGCTCCTTTTTTTTTTTTGCTGTACTGGAGTTTTAGGCATGCTTCAAAAATAAATATATTTATGTTTTTTGCTTGCATCTACTGTTATTTAAGTCAACAAATCATATATCACCGTTTTCATGCAAGTGTCAATGGGTTAAATTCACTAGATGTCACACTTTGGTCTTTAGCGGGATTTTCGGGCCGACTGGACCATGATGGATCACATCTGCATCAATCACTGTATATCGGGCAGCTCCAACCTTTTTTACCCTGTGAGCTACTTTTGTATACCAAAAATGGCAGTGAGCTACTCTTACTTCAAAGCACGTGCAACTAGGCTACTAGGCCTGCCAAGATGATAGTTTAACAATAAAAGAAAATGGTCGTAGTTTCTGCTTTAGGGTTTGCTATATTAACCTAAATGTTTGGAGTTTTGTTCAGAACAAAAAAATGCATCTAAAATTTGACTCATCAAGTGTATGTAGAAATGTAGAAAGCCTTTGGCGAGGTACATGGAAAGGGCTGGCGAGCTACAGGTAGCTCCTGAGCTACTGGTTGGAGATCCCTGCTGTATATCTATAGGTCTCATCTAATCTAATCGTGTCTGACTGAGACCAATACAGTGGTGGAAGAAGTACTCAATATTCTTAAGTAAAAGTGCAGATACAGGACCAAGGATTTACAAAAGTAAAAGTATCAGATTAAATTTCTACTTAAGTAAAAGTATACACTGTAATACGTAAAAAGGAAAAGTATTAACAGTTTAATGTGCAGGATTTCACAATCAGAATAGAATGTATTGCCACTGTCAATGAAGGTTTCACAGACAAATTCAAATTATAAGAACCATAAGGCATGCATAAATATAGAATAAGATCGAAAAATAGAATAAAATAGTAATTTAACATAATACGAGACAGCAGCATAAATGGTGAAATACAGATAAGCAGCAAATAGAGCAGTGCTTAAAATGTTTAATCCTTAGAATAACCAGAACGAGTAAACCACAAACTCAGGTCTAAACCAGGACCAGGACAGGAAGTCATTAAATTAATTGTGTCAGAAATAAGGGCTTAAATGTCATTAAAAATCATTAAGTACAATTTAAACTGGCATGAAATCAAAAGTTCTTGGAAAATCATGACATTACTAAACTAATTTTACAGCATAAGTTTGTCAAAAAACACAAAAATTAGGGCCTAGACTGGAGTTTTGGCAGAAATCATACTGTATTTCTGGTCAAAAGTAAGGGTTAGGGTTAGTTGTATCAAATTTTCTATTGAATATGGAAAGTAATATTAAATATTTAATATTGTATATAATATTAATATTAAGTATTTGGGCATTAAAATAGCCTTAAAAAGCATTACATTTGACTTGCCGCTACTTGTATAAACCCTGAGGACTAAACCAGATCTAAATCAGGACTAAATCAGGTAGAAATTAAAATACTTTTAACCCAATTTTTTAAATATAGTGAAGTAGAAAGTACAGATACAGACTCTAGAATGTAGTGTAGTATAAGTATTAGTCATAAAATTCACTTAAACAAAGTAAAAGTACTTATAAGTACTTATAGTTTGTACTTTTGACTTTGTTGCTTTCCACCACTCGACCGATCTGTGTCGTAAGCCTTCAACTTTTCCAAGGATAAAAACAATTAGACTTATATTAATATTCATTAAACATAATACTCCAGCTCCATGCATCATGTTGCTTTATTATTTGGATCTCCTGACTTTCTGTGTTGGAGTGTTTTGTGACTAAAACACATGCAAAGGTTCTAGGTCTACCCATACACAAAAGAAATATATTTAAATATATTTTAAAATATATTGCCATATCATTTTCAACATATATGTCCAATATATTTATTTTGTGTATGGGTATAAATAAACAAATCTATATACCGGTAATTTGTATTTCTCAAGAAGCACACGTTCCAACACATCACAGCATATGTCTTTTGTACTATATTTTTTTTTGAAGTGGTCATAATGTACAGCCAGGTTATGAACGTGCAGTAGTTTTATCTCCGCACGGGGGCGCCCTTGTGCCATTAATCGCTGCCCATTGTGTCTGTACTGAAGGTTACCCACTCAATAGATGTAAATGATTATGAGCGAGACTCGGTTTACGTCATAACACATAATAAAATAATTTGCTAGCTTTTTTTTTAGGACGCTATTAGATATTTCAAAGCTCATAGACTATGTAAATAAATACATTTTTAAATTATTGTCATCTAGACATTTTATTTCAAATTTTGCGAAATGCAAATGCAATGAAATATTGAATCTGAATCAGTGTTCATTTTGTTGACTAAAATATTTTGTCATCATTTTAGTCAAAGTAATATTTTTGCTAATTATTCAGATTTTTTTGACTAAATCTTGACTAAAATTAAATTCCATTTTCATCAAAAGACTAAAACTAATTTAAAATTTGCTGTCAAAATGAACACTGATCTGAATACACCAGTTGGTGGTGTATCAACCTTGATCGCAAACTGCTCATTGTTCATTAAGATCTGGATCTTTATCTCCTTTGGTTGTATACAGTATGATTTTATTGAAATCATACTGTTTTTGCATTCTAGACAACTAGATACAGTATGTACAGGCTAATAGGTAATAACTTCACCTTCTGTGTTTAAACCTCTGGACTCTGCCATTCGATTCATAACTGGTGACGAATATCAAACTCATCACTGTTCACTGTATGACACAGTCGGCTGATCTTTAGCAGATCGAAGAGAGCAACACTGTATTTTATTAATTCATAAGTGACTCATAAGTATCTTATATCTGAACTAAACTACAGCTCAAGTCGCTATGACACAAGGTCACATGACTGTTTAGTTCTAACAAATGGACCTGTCAAGAGTCTTTTCCTATTACGCCGCCCACAAATGGAACCAAGTCCAAAGACTTTTGAGAATGAACTTTCTAGTGCCTCTCCCTCATCTGGGATCCTCATTAGCAGATGTATATAAACAGAGTTGGACATGTTTTAACTGTTTTTTTCTGTCTGTCTGTTATACTCTGTGATAAAACAGGGCGCTCATGAAAAAGAGAGTCTTGTACTCTCATTGGGCCCTCCCTGTATAAATAAAGATAAATAAAAATAAATAACACAATTACCTATTATATAATATGCTGTGTGGTTTGAAACATGCACTATTCAAACTTGGGACATTTACTACCAACTTGAACACTACTAAACTATGCATAAACAAAAAATAAGACCAACATTTTGCTTTCTTTCTGCATATTACTTTTCCCTACAGTCAGTGGACTGTTGCCAAAAGCAAATGAACACTATTCTCTTATGGAGTGATGAACCTTCAACCCTCGACACTCATCAAGTCATTTCTGCAGAATGGACAATTTGCATAGGGGCACTGAACACTTTATGTCAAACTGTTTGTCAAGCCTGCACAAAGAGCCCATTACAAAATTGTGGTCAGCTATTTAAATGACAGCCAAAACTAACCAACAGAACATACACACATTTTATTGACCTCACACTCAAAGTAATACATAACATAACCCCCGGAAACAAATGAACATGGTCTAAACGGTTCAGGACAAGAAAACTGAGCCCAACAACAGATTGAATTCACAAGTACAGTCAAAAACACTTTAAAAACATGTACAAAGCTCTATGTGAAACTATCCAAAGACCTCATTACTTTTCAACATGTTGCAAAACCCAAGGTCCATGGGTTAACTCATATGATATTGTTGCCTAGTGAAGAAAAATACACACAATCCTTAAGCGCAATATACAGAGGCAATTTGAGACAAGTGGAGGCCAACCACATGTTCTAGTTGTGGATTCTTGCTGCTAGTACAATATGCTTGACATAGAAACTACTTATATTGAAAATATCTGATCTGATCTGGTGACCCTCCAGAATTATCTCACAATTCCAGCGAGGCTCACGACCCCAGGCTAAGAGTCACTAATTGGAGCTGGCTTTAACAATACTGATACCAGTCTCATCCCTTAAAGTCATAAAGCTACAATGGGACAATCAGCAACCACAAAATTAACATTGTGGCATAATAATAACCTTTATTTTTTAATAAGGAGGATATTAGCCTATATGTACTGTGATGTTTCACAATATATCACATATATTGTCCCAGCCCTAAAGCTTTCTCCGTTTTACAACAGGTAATGTGAAATGAACATAGAACTCTCACTATGATTCATGATGATGGCAATCTGTAAAATAAAATCAAGCTTTTTATTTTGCTTTAAAAAGTCAAAATGAGTAAACACCCTTATTCCCTGAGGTGACACTAATAAGGACAGTAGAGTTAGAACTTGCTTTCGCAGCAGGGTGAAGTGCCATGTTGAGTGTTATTACACTAGTGTGGGGACATGCCCATGCTGTTGCACTTGTGTGGGCACCATGCCCGAGCTGCTACACTAGTGTGGGCACCATGCCCGAGCTGTTACACTAGTGTGGGCACCATGCCCGAGCTGCTACACTAGTGTGGGCACCATGCCCGAGCTGTTACACTAGTGTGGGCACCATGCCCGAGCTGAAGTGGTGACTGTACGGCAGGGCTCCAGACTGGTGTAAGGTGGGTGGAGCAGAGATCAGGTGAGGTGAGTGACTGTATGTCAGCAGAGTCCCAGGACCTAGAGAGAAGGGCCCACTGTAGTCCTCTAGAGAAGACATTTGGGGAATCTCAGAGTATGACTCTGTCATGGCTGCCTTCTTACTCTTCTTGTTCTTGCTGGACACCTTCCTGTTGCGTGTTTGAATGCCTTCTTTCTTCATGGTCAGGGGGCGGTTAACCTAAACACATGTATATGTTTAGTACAATACAAAAAGAGAAGGATGATTATTCTCTGTTTGGCCCACTTACATTATGCAGTTTAAAGTAGAGTCCACAAGCGTTGCATACTGGTTCACCATTAGCGTTCCTCCTCCACAGTGTGGTGGTGCTGGTGTGGCAGTTGGCACAAAGTGTCCCTGCTCGCTTGCTCACAATCTAAAAAGCATGCACCATATTGATTATGTGTTTTGCATTGATTTGGATAAATCCTGTTATTAAGTGTGAGGGTATGTAGCAAATCAAATGTAATTGTGCATTTGCAGTAAAACCCAGCAAGTGATGGTAGACTGGAGGCTTGCGACCCATTAAAAATAGTTTTGCGACCCACTTTTGGGTCTTGACTGACCAGTTGACAACCACTGTTCTATGGAATCTATGGTTTGATTTACTGGACTTAATAGCAATTGGTGAAGGAGTTTAGGTTAATGTTGAGATTCATTCAATATGCATTTCTATAACCAATGACTAAACAAAACAGTCATAGTTTGGAATTGTCTTCTTCAGAGCGTTAATTTCTCTGTCACATAATCTTGATCATCCAGATCTAGATCTGTATAGGCTCAGAATCACCGAGCGGGTGACCCACATGTTGTGGGTTGATGGGGGAAACTGGAGCCCATGAAAGAAAACACCTAAACACAGGGAGACCATGCAAACTCCACACATCCCTGAAATCCAACTCTGGACCTTAGCCACCATGCTGTCATATGTGTCTTCTATGACAGCATGGTGACAAACAATATTAATCAAACTGTGTCTTGCTTCAGGCTCTACCTTTTGTATTATTTTGATGAATATTTGTGTGTTTTGTACCAGTCTTTTCTTTGGCCGGATCAGGGGTCTGTTCTGGCCATTCATCTTGTGGTACAGTCCGCAGGCATTGCACAGGTAGTGGCCTGTGCCATCACGTCGCCACAGAGGGGTGGCAGTGGCCCCACAGTTCACACACTCTCTCTCCTCTGAAAGAAAGCACATTTGAAAAAGGTGAGCACTTATACATTCTGTGTATTTATATTAGACCAGTGGTACTGTAATTTTATTTTTTTATTGGAGATTATTTAATGTATTCAGTGTGTCAGTAGTACTAATACTGAACTCGAGACTCACCAGACATTTCTTTTATGCACTTTTTGAACACACCAAATTGAGTCTCGCAGCTAAACCTGTTGTTTAAGGTTGGCTCATGTGTCCTTTGCAAATGAATATTCCATTTGTAATATTTCATTTCAAGAAAAGAAATATTCAGCTTGGTGCTGTTTGTTGACAATCTTGACCTGAACGTTGTCAACAGTTGTGTTGCTTATGTCCAAAAGTGTCTTTAAATCAAGTAATAATGAGTTTATTTGAACATTTACTGAAGTCATAATGAGTAGTGCAAGTTGTTTCTACTGCTATCTTCTTCCCTTTGGAAAGGGTCACATGTCTATAATAGCAGTTAATAATCGTAGGCAATGATTCTTCAATCTTCATCTGTACTCCGTAGTCAATAATATTTACAACGTTAATAATATCCGTCAACCTCTTAATTTATATAATTGTCTTTTATTTCAACCAGAACCAGGTGGTGACATTTTCAATCTGGATACTGTAATGCACTGACCTGGAGTGGAAACCCGAAGCTTGCTGCGCATTTTTGGTGAGTAGGAGGGGTTGATCCACGCTGGGCTGCTGTACAGGCCTGCAGAACTGAACTCTTGAGAGGGGGTCATGTATGAGCTGTAGGGGTTGAACATGTGGTGGGATGCTGGAGTGTATGTGTTGCCTGCTGCGGGGGTGAGGTTGAGGAAACTGCTGGTGACCACAGACCCCCCCAGAGGGCTGGAGCGCTCGGCCTTCAGGTCATCCTGCAGCCGTGGGCTCTCGTGGCCCTCCTTGCCAGGAGACGATGAGTAGGGAGAGGGCAGACATGGATTGTATAAGGACACACTGGGCTGTGCTTTAGAGATTGTACTGCTGTTCCAGCTGGAGGAGGGGGGGTAGGCTGAGTTGAGGGAGTGACTGCCTGGACCATCCAACAGCTGCAGGTTGGTGAGGAGACCCGGGGAGGGGAACACCTGCCGCACTGTTCACACAAAATTGTACACGTCACAGCTGACCCCCTTTGGCCTTTTCCCTGAACACTATACAATAATGTCAGTCACATGATCTCAATCTTCATATTAATATTAGTCAAATGTTAGAAATATAAGAAATATTAATAATCTTCAAATGTTGGCTATTAGTACAGTACAGTGTTCAGTTCTATATTTATCACCAAAACAAGACAATACTAGAATGAATAATTTATATTCTCTCTAGTACTAGTTCTCCGCCGTGGAGGAGGGTCTAAGGATGGGAGATACCCTAGGCTTGTTTTGTTTAGATATTACATTTGTGTGACATTACATCTGTTTGGACATTATATGTTTGTGACATTTCACTTTGATCCTTGTTTCACTGTGTTGATGTCTGTGAGATGACTCCTGTTGTGATATTGCGTGATACAAAAATAAATTGATTGCTTGACTAAAGTAGAATGTAGGCTCTAAAAAGCTGCATATGCAAATACAGCATTTATAGTGAGTTGACTCAGAGCTTAATGGTCTGTCGCCTCGATTGCCACCTCTAGTTTTGGTGTTTGTGGTTTTAACATTATGTTTCATTTTCATATACAACCTCTAGTGATTTTCCCATGGCTTTGATAAAGCCAGTAACCAACCAAACAATATGTCTTAAAATGTCCCCCTCGAAGCAGTAACAAGATCAACAATCTAATGCCCAAACCATAGATATCTGTAAATTATATTAAGTGTAATAGTGTACTGTGACTCTGGAAACAAAAGTATTGAACAACCGGTAGAGAATCAAGCTGCTAAATGAATCCATCTTTAGTTAAAGAGGCTCCAGCAACTTTCATAATTTAAATACATGTGTTCATGATCAACAAATGTTTCTGTGCAAAGTATTAAATACACTTAATATTATTGCACATATTGTAACATCAGAGATATGTACAATTTTATTTATTTGCTTGTGTTGTAACCAACAGCTGTAGAAAAAGTCATGTCTCTTGCACATTTAGAAATACAATCACAAGGAAATTGTATGCAATACTTATTCAGCCCACTATGTGTAAAAGCAGATAATTCCATTTATCACTTCATGTGTGTCAAATGAATTGCACAATCTGTGTTATAGTTGTAGTAGTGGTCTGAACTGATGACTCTCTACCAAGTAAAGTATAAAATAAATATATATTTTTTAAACAAGTATATTATTAAATGAAAACGTAAGTAAAAACTGACCAGGGTTGTCTCTGTAGGAGGATGAGGGTCGGATGGTATTGAAGAAAGAGGGTAGGATGTAGTCATTGTCGGAGGCTGAAAAAAAGGACTCCCCCTCATCTCCAGGGGGCAGCAGACCCCCTTCTGAAGAGAAACTGGACAGAGGATCTGAGGTGAGCAGGCCTGGGCTCTCCCAGTGGGACTGCCCTGAAGAGTCCTCCATCATTAGACTGTGACAACACAAAAGACCCATCTTAATTTCTGTATGTTGGTGCTAATAACTGGGAAGGCTATTATAAGAGAAAGCACTTAAATATACATCTCATTCCTCATTCATTATTATTATTATTTTTTATTATTATTATTCATTATTCTCATTTTGGTCTTGAGCCACAGTGGCTGATTGCAACTTTGATTTAGAGCAACCACATATCCACGACTTCACACCAATGAGTCTGAATTATTAGGGACTCTCAACAGCAGGCTTTCTTAAACTTCCTTTTGTAGGATCCTCATTTGACTGTGGCTGAAAGTTAAGACTAAAAATAAAGACTTCTACAAAGTGAGTGACAGTAGCAGTGACCAAATTTTTTTGGACCTTTTTATACACTAGGTGTGCCACTTGTCATGCAAAAGACAGGCCCTTGGGGACAGCAGTGTGGACAAACAACACAGTCGCTACAGGTGCAAGTTTTGACTGAGAGAGTTTTATTATTATTAATGAGAATAAGAATAATGATAAGAAGAAGAAGAAGAACTATTATTTATTTATACAAATTATACGTAAAACTAAAAGGCTGACTGTATGATGTGGACACGGTTTTGAGATTGTTGCACCGTTAGGAAGAATTATTATTTACTATTGCTTCATGGAAGAATTGTTGTGATTTAGTAGACAAAATAGACAGGCCTATAATGACTGAAGCCTATAATAATATATAATAAGAATATCAAGTTATGATTAAATTATTAAAGTATGAAATGGAGGGTAAGATCAAATAAGTTTTTCTTCTGTTTTTATTATTATTTATTTATTACAGCGTTAACTGGTACAAGAAAGGAAATAATAATACATTACATAAGTACAGTACAGCTTACATAAGTACAGTATACTTCTACTCACTCCTTTTCAAATATGTCATTGTAGGTCAATTGTATTTTGGCAATTTTGAGTTGTTGCATATTTGAAAAAAAAAATAAAAATAATAATAATAATAATATTAATTGGAAATCAATAAAGCTAACATAGACTGACCAATAGGTTAGATGGAAGATTGAATTTCACACAAAGTTATACAATAGTTATTGTATAATGGAATAATAGTGCATATAATACTGTATATACGGTATTTATATATATATACACACACGCACACGTTACTCTAAACCACTATACTATACACACAGTATATTCCTCAAAAACATACATTCAAATTTCTTCTTTTATTAATGTTTTAAAGGTGAATACAGAAATAAGAAACACAACATTAGACTGGGCGTTACACACAAGACACACACTGTTAATTTTACATCTTAAATCAGTTATTAATTTTTGATTGAATTGTATATTGTAATATTAATACTGAAGTAGCAGAGTCATGCAGGAAGCCTACCTGTAGGAATGGCCTGTGGGGCAGATGGAGGGCAGCGTGCAGATAGACGGACGTTGATGGTAACGGTGCAATGATGACTTTAAAAGAACTCTTTTAACCAGTGAGGGGCGAGACTCTGACCCTGGGAGAGGGCGGCTACAACTTAGAGGACACACCTCATTTGTTCTCTCCAACTCCGAAACTCAACCATGTCAGTGAGCTGTTCAATAAGACTCAGTTTAAATCCATTTTGAATAAATTTCGATTGTTCCAAATTGTATTATTGGATCAAAACACAACCCTTTATCCTTATGTAGCAAAAATCTGTCAAGCTTAGACAGTACAAAATAAAGATTTATGCAGTGTAGGGCTGCACGGTTTTGACAAAACCCAATTGACATTTTTTGGGCAGAAATTGCAATTACGGTTTGGTTTGTGATTTCAATGTTATATATTTATGTTATGTCTATTTCATGACAATATGGGGATTTTGTCTTATGTTTATCTTGTAAAAAAATATTGTGATTCACAATATTATCACTATAAATATTGCAAAATTTCTTATCATGAATTGAGCTTGGGTTCTGCTGTAGCTGGACTTTGTTTAGCCATGTGCTCTGGGGCAGTGGCTTAATGCCCAGCGACCTAGAGTTTATTTTTTATCTTATTTAGTGTGCATAAGAGATGCTTGTATAGCTTATTTAGAGAGAGATGCTAAGAGACATTACTATATATATATATTTTTTTGTATTATTATTATTACTATTACCTGTTTTACAAACTTATTTTCTTCTTTGAGGGCATATTTCCTGACTTTTTGCACCCCCCTGTGTGATCCTGTCCTAAGAGCTGTTGTAACAAGTAAATTTCTCCATTGTGAGATCAATAAAGAACTATCTTATCTTATCTTGATTGATTGATCTTAAAAGCAATTATTATGAAAAATATATATATATATAGATATAGTTTAAAGCCTTCAATGAGAACCACACAATGTTAATCATATTG
>OMNZ01052995.1:5876-20741 GCA_900303255.1 Lesueurigobius sanzi
TCACTCATGGTTAGTGGTTGCGTGAAGCCATTTATTGTTTGTTTACACTTTTCAACTACAAACTAACCAAATGTCCCTGATCTAAAGTTTACATATTGTGCATCTTGAAACAAACATCAGAGAATCCTGTATTTCAGCTGAAGTGAGTTTTTCTTTGCTCCTGAACAATTTTCCTGGCAGTTGGTGAAGGTCATGTAAACGTTAGATCAGGGACATTTGAGTAGTTTCTGTTTCATTATGATTTCAAAAGAGTAAACTCAGTTCTTTGACAATAAATGGCTTCACACAACCACTAACCATGAGTGGAAAAAAAATGTTTTTTTATGTTATCATACATATTGTATGAAGAATGGCCAAAAGATTAAAAGGGTATGTAAACTTTAGAGCACAACTGTACATGCTCTGTGTAAACTCCTGCAGAACAAGGAACGTCTAAAAGCCTGTATATGTGACCAGTCAAATGACCAGGTTATATTGTTTTTCTACTAAGCTTATTTGAAATGTTTAAAACTAGTGAATCACTAGCAAAACACAGATAATTTAGCTGTATTTGTCAGACATTGCCCAGACACCTTCCTTGGACAGGTTTAAAGGAAATGATAATATCTAATAACTGTATGATAATACCTGGCGAGCGCCGGTCGCACTAATAACTGGACCTAGCGTTGACCTTGTGTGAGAACATCATGGACACAGGCGTTGCTTACCCAGGTAGTTGAGGGAGATATTGAGCTCTTGGATGTGGATGAAGACTGATCCTTTGGGGATGCGGACCACCTCCTCATACCCTGCGCCACACAAACAGGTACAAGTCAAAGCATTGGAGCAGCAGGAGCGTCCTGTTGCATCAGCGCTGTGTAAGTCTATGGGACGTCCAGCTCACGCTGCAGATTCCAGATACATTCCTGGGCAGAGGGCCTCCAGACATAGACCAGTGCCAGACTTCATTCGCTCCAGCTGTTTTGGCCTGGGCCATTTTTCCTCTTTATGTAGGCAGCCTGCTTATTATTTTTATCTCCTTTTCTGCTTTCAACAAACTCAGGCTCTTTCTTAGAGGTACAGTGTAACTATAGATAAATTAAGCTGGAAACAGGAAAGGAACGTGTTACAAAATATGATCAATTTGACCAAATTCAAATGATTCAGTAGTAAAATCTTCACTCTGCTTTTCTTTAACCACAAGAGAACAGTTATCTCTGTGTGTGATGTGAAGTACATTGGATTGACAGGATTGTTGCGGTGGATATTATGTGTAACATACAAACAAGTGGGAATTAGGGGTTTGCTCAAAATATCGATACCTAGAGACGTATTGATATAATTAAAAAAGATTCAGTATCCATATCGTGGCTCTTAGTGTCGTTCTTCCCCCAGGTGTTAGACAGCAGCAAGACTGGGGAGAAAGATCATGGAAAAATGTAAAAGATTTTGTATTGTGAACCTTGAGATCAGTTCCACTGTGTCCGACCAATTATTCTGAATACTTTATGTGGCAGCATTTAACCAAAATGTGCTTTATGTTCTTTATTTTTCAATAAATTAAAGATAATACACTGAGTGGATATGGTCACGATTAACTAATGAGCATTAGGTCCTTGTTTTGTTATTGAATCGTATCGAACAGTGTCAAATTGTATTGAGAAGGCTCTGTATCGAGGTATTTATCGTACCGTGACCTCTGTATCGAGGTTTGTATCGTGGCCTGCAAGACTGCAAGACATAACTCCAGGACCAGGTACGGTGCTCAGGGCCCATTGTGTAATTATCTGTTGATTAATCTGATTATAATTAATAATCTGTTGCATTGGATAAGTGGAAGAAGATGGATGGATGGAAAGGAAGCATAGCAAATCTTTTCCATCTTCAAATCACTAAAACATTGATAGTCCATGGAAATAAAAAGATCTGAATAAAATGTAGTCAAATTAACTTGAAGTTGTTTATAGAGCAAAGGTTCATTTTAGTGTTATCTGTAATTTCCCAATAAATGTTGTGTGTCCTGGTACAGATTTTCCCAACACGGCTTGGCAAATACAGCTGTTGTTTGGAGTGGTCGGGACTGTTTTATCTTGAACCAAGTAAACTATGTGTAAACAACACTCAGCTCCACTCACAATAAGCATTGTACAGAAACATGACATGACAACACTGTTAGACATTTTGAGGGCACTTGAGATTTAAACTGAGCTTGACAAAAGCACCAGTCTGCTCAGTGTGGTCCACAAAATGGAACCAAGAAGGTCGCACTGAGGAATCCTGACTCAGGACAGAGCTACACACAAACCTGGACTCATAAATTGTTTTTTGGTTTGTAAATCAGTTTCGTTTTTTTTGAGTGAATATGTGTTCGTAGAGATGAGAAAGAACAATGGCGAACGAGGAAACTGACAGACCAAAGTTTGAGGACGCGCTGCACAGATCAGATGTGTGTTTGTAACGATGTGTGGCGTAACAGACAAGGTTCCAGAGAACAGACAAGCATTGCACACTCAGTTTAGATGTCAAAAATCGTATTTATTCATAACGTTTTGGCCGCATGCCTTCATCAGATCATTTTACTCTTTTCTTTTTCTTTGGACCACAAAATACAGACAAGGTAAAACGGCCAAACTCTCGATATGGACAAAAAGTGATATCTTGATATTTTTGGGCTGAATGGCGATATACGAACGATATTTTTTTAAACACCTGAATAAAGTGCCTGTTCCACTAATCAGAGCCATGGAGCTAATTTATTTACAAATCAAGTTTAGCACATCCAGATTCCAGACATTATTAAGGTAAAGTACAATTATAAACCAAAATGTGTGATAAATAAATACTATTAAAGATTTAGTTTCTTGGGTTTTGTGTTTTTTTTTTAAACACTTAGGCTTCGTTATGTTATTCACAGGCTGTAGATTATATTTGGCTCTAGGGGGCGGGGCCTAAATGAAAACTTACTGCTGTAAATTGAACTTCACGTTATCGCTCATGTTTTGGGGCCGGTGGGTCCAGCCTGGATCGCTCTGGCACAGGGGTGCGTGCACGTGGGAGCGCATGTTAGCGCGTGTACGTCACCGCGATCTGTTTCACAGAAGATTCATCCTGTTTTAGTTTGGGACCGACCCGTAATGAGTGACCAACAGTGTGGCTCAAACAGCAGCATGGAGTGTCTTTACAGCACGGGGAACAATTAGGCAGAGGAGCACCGTGTCAGAGCAGTGAGAGAGACGGGGGACACTGCGGAGAAGAGGCGCCACAACACGAGAGGTGCAGGGAATGAATAGATGAGGATAGAGAGCCTTTTAAAGCGCTGACATTAGGGCTGACATTAGGGCGACTCCGGCACCGATAGAGGACAGTTTAGGCTGCATCGTAGGTGGACTGGCAGACGTTTCCCCGCGTGGTGTTATGGCAAATTTCCGGGAGAGATGGCGGCAGGAAAAGTGATGCACGTATATCGTTATTATCGATTTTGTCTGATCCTCTATCGTGCGGCATTAAAGTCTCGATATATAAATTTCGAGACACGATATATAAATTTGATATATGCAGCCCTATCTCAGACTATTGTCGACGCCTTTCAGATGAACTATAGCTTCACCTCCGATAAACACAAGCAGATCTTACGTGCTGCCAAAGCGCTACAGCCTAATTCTGTGGTTGAAAATGAGGGCTTTCATTACCTTATGAAACAGTGCATCCACTATATGCCATCCCCTCTCGGACATATTACACAAAAAGTGTCATGCTGTTATATGAAGTGTGCCAAAACATTGTCAATGAAGAATACAGTGTTTACAAAGGTCAATAAGAGGTAAAAGCTTTTGCACTAGAATGTATTGTGATTAGTGCTGTCAATCGATTAATTATTTTAATCAGATTAATCACAAATCAAATTTGGAAAAATCGCAGTTAATTTTATTGTTATCACTGACATAAAACACACTGGCATAAAACACACTAATTTGAACTAAGCTAATAACTTTTTATTACGATTTCAGCTTATTAGGTTGATTTAAGGCTTATTCAACAACAGTTTGTGGAAAATTCTCGTATCGTACAATAAAAAAAACAAATTAAATGTAAGCTTGGGTCGTGGCTTGTCGTCTGATGGTGAGGTCTCAATGACACATCAGAGAAACACTGATTTATACAAACGCCTTGAGTAAATTTACTTCCTTTGGAGTTTGTTCGGTCAAAACATGTGATGAATCCATGATTAATGCATTAATTATTAAGTTAAAGCATTAACTTTGACAGCCATAATTTTGATACAAAAGAGCAGAACATGTGATTCTGTTCAGCCACTTTTGCTTGTTACTAAAATAGGAAAAAAAATATGTTTGAAAAAATGATTAAAACTTCAGCACGTTAAATGTATTGAATCGAATCGAAATCGTGACTCGAGTGAATGGTTGCATCCCTAACAGCCACACAACATGGAGTGCTCCCTGAAGCAGGTGCATAGTTTGCCTTGCGTGGTTTATTATTACAATAGTCCATTCACTGCTCTGTACCTGAGCTGCATCACTTCACAACTACACTTGTCTGAAACTTTCGTGAGAAATTCTTTACACATGACAGCTGCCGAGAGAAGGAACTGTTGTTTAAGCTCCGCTGAGTTACGGACATTAGGCTGCTCAGGGGGGAGTTTGCATGTGAAAGGATAATTATATGATACACTAAATGTTTGGGCTGCCCTAACTCACAGCGCAGGGTGGCTTTCCAGAGGCTAGCTACAATCCAAAATAACTCTTATGCACCCTTTGGACCAGAGAACAATGAAGTTACATAACCGCGCTCAGAAAATCCTTCAAAGTAATGTAATCTAATTATGAGCGGGGCAAAAGTGAAAACCCGATGACCGCTGTAACACTCAGGTCAGGGCCATAACATGAAGGACTGTCACTAATGAAAAGTGGCTTTACTACATCTTACATTTTCAATCCATTATTTGGAGCACAGTGTGGGCCTTCAGTGGCTAGAGAGGATCAATAATGTTTCATATTTCAGTGAACTGCACTCCCAAATTCTATGAAAGTTTGTATTAGTATTAGTATCGGTGTGTCTAAGTACCTCCTTCAGGCAGCGAGTCGTTGAAGAGCCCCTCCACGGACTCGCAGCTGCTGCCGTCTCCTGCACAAACCCGACAGCGGTCCTCCCTGACGTCTGAGCCCAGCACACGGTCACAGCCCACATGCTGCACACAAACACACAACACCAGAGTTTACTGTGGATGACTTTAACAACTACTAATATTAAAACATGTGAAGTTAATCGAGCTAATTGTAAATATGTCCAGAAGTACTGCCATTTGAAAGAAGACTAAAATATGAACGGCTAACCAAAAACAAGAATCGCATGCATTTCAGAACATGTTTGAAGAAGCCTAAACTACAAGGTAACCCACCATTGTCCCACTGCATTTGTAAATACATATACAGTATACACATCTCTTATATTTCAGGTTAATTGTATATATTTATTAGCACTAGACTAAATATCACAAGTGAATATTTAGTCTGGGAATCACCCGTTCATTTTCTCGTAGGTGAGGTGTGGTTTACGATTGTCCGTAGCCGTTTATTGGGCGCTACAAATGTCTATCATATGCATCTGTATGAGCCTCAGCTAATCCAGTCTGTCCTTTAGGACGCGTCATCGTCTTGCCGTCCCTCCCCGTTCTGTGATCGGTCCCCAAATCCCTGCGAAGATCTGGGCCATGGTTTCCAGGCTGTGTAGCAGTTCGAAAAGATTTGAGGGCATATTCCCAGGCTATATATTTATTATATTTGTGATTACCTTTGTTGCTTGATTGCACACATGTTTTCTCTGACTCTGCCCCTTTATTGATCTCACGATGGAGTGAATTTTTCCATCGTGAGATCAATAAAGAACTATCTTATCTTATCTTACAAGTGGATTTCTCCACTGTGAAGTCTTTCAAAAGAGTAAACTCAGTTCTTTGACAATAAATGGCTTCACACAACCACTAACCATGAGTGAAATAAAGGTTTTTGTGTTATCATTCATATTCTATGAAATACATAAGTTTACATACCCTGACTTTCTGCCAGGGGATGTAAACTTTTGGCCACAACATACTGTACTTACAAGGCTCAAGACACAACATAGTATTCATTAAAAACCTGTCAACAGATAATGACATTTGCAGCCTTAAATTACTTAAAATCATTAAGAAATATCATTTGCAGACATTATATCTAAGCATGAGCACTGTCGGAGCCCATTACCACCATCTCCACCACCTGTGATTCATCTCTCCCGTCATCATCATCATCATCATCATCATCACCCCCTCAGAAAAATCCTTTGTCCTTATAAATAGGGACAATGTGCAGTCAGTTTGTGAACAGAGCAAAAGAGAGAAAAGTGCATGTAGAGATTTGGGAGATGCAGAAAGTCCAAAAGGAAAAGCAATAATAAGAGACCAGTGAGCGCAGCCAACTTCAGGAGAGCTGAGCCAAAGGTCAGTGGGTTCCTCCAAACCTCCGACTCAAAAAGAGGGAGAACAGAGGAGCAGAGGAGCAGGGGGGAGAGGAGGGCTGTAGACAAACAAAAGCCTCTCGAATGGACCTCCCTCAGAGCCACAAACATATCACAAAAAGACAAACATGACCATTCTTCCTGGTGGAAGCTCGACCTCGTCAGCTCTCGGAGGCTTAGAACCTGGATGGGAGACTGTGAGGGAATACCAGGTGCTTGGTGAAAGTGAGTGGTTGGTGATTGTCAGAGGGGTCGATGGCGCAGATTAGCAGCCTCATTTTCGTCAGTCTAGTCAGTCGCAGCTGTGACTATATATACTGTATATACTGTATGTATAACTTACCAAATGCCAAATGCCAAATGTTCCTGATCAAAAGTTTACATATTGTGCATCTTGAAACAAACATAATTTTTTTCAGAGAGTCCTGGTTTTGCAGCTGAAGTGAGTTTCATTATGATTTCAAAAGAGTAAACTCAGTTCTTTGGCAATAAATGGCTTCACACAACCATTAACCATGAGTGGGAAAAAGATTTATGTGCTATCATTCAGATTCTATGAAAAATGGTCAAAAGGTTAAAAGGGGATGTAAACTTTTGAGTACAACTGTATAATAATACACAATACATATCTTCATTTCTGTGTCCATGTTCAAGTAAAAGCATACTGGAATTAGATATAAAAGCATTCTGTTGCTGAAATCTATATCTAAACATATCAATAACCTGGTAAACTGATACTGCAGTATGCTTTTATTTATTCATATGACTTGAAAATGAAGGTTTTCTAAAGAGGGAATATGAAAAAGAACCTCTGGTAACACAGAGCGTGCCAAGGTTAAGATAACGTTACAGTGGAGCAGTTGATGGTGACGATGCTCAGCCGCTGGAGAGTAAACCATGTCCAGACTCTATTAGTGTAAACACTAATGTCCTCCCTCATAAGCTCTGCACAGACACAGTGCTCCCCCTGTTTAACTCACCTTACACTCTCCGTTCACACACACGTCCAGGGACTCATCACGACACGGCGTCCCGTCCACTACGGCCGGAGCACGCTCAGTGTAGAAGTTGTATCCTTCCGCCAAACAGTTGAGAGAGCAAGGTTTCATCCCACCTGCAGAACAGACAGAGACTTAGACACATTTGATTGATCCACAAGAGAAATCGAGTTGTCTCAGTAGCTCAAATAGTAATCTTAGTAACAAAAAGATCTGTAAATGGAATAATTAGTAGAAAGTAGTGCTGTCAAAAATATATCATCACGTTAACGCAAACAAACAGCGTGATTAAAGTCGCCTGCGTCGCCCAAGACTTTGGCGAATATCTCCTAAATATCATAGACTTTTTTCTTTTGCTTTGGGAAGAGGAGGGTTGGGGCTTTAAAAAACCCAGCCATGTCCTTCTAGGCATCCGGGCGGCGATGTTAAGTCAAAAAGTGCTATGTTAGCATTTTCCAAAACTGCTGACTCTGCACTTTACACAGGGTTTATACAGTTAGCGGGAAGCCAAATTTAATGGTTTTTAATGACATTTTAATGCCCAAATACTACATTTTTAATGCTACAAACGCCACAAATCATTATTTAATATCCATTTCCATATTCAACAGAAAATGTGATACAACGGACAACTTTTGACCAGAAACAGTATGATTTCTGCCAAAGCTCCAGTCTAGGCCCTAATGTTTGTATTTTTGACAAACTTATGCTGTAAAATTCGTTGAGCAATGTCTTTATTTTCCAAGAACCTTTGATTTAATGCCAGTTTGAATTCTATTTAATTCCCCGCGGAAACCCTGTTACACAATCACCGGTACTAGATAAAAACTTTTTTTTTGCCTGAAACTTGAATTTTTCATCCTGAAAATGTGTCACTGGTCAGCTGCCATCTTCTTTTCTGTTTAGATAGAACAGGGATGGGCAACTGGAGGCCCGGGGACCACATGAGGCTCGCCTCCTCACTACCAGATTTAACCATGTTAAAATGCATTTCTGTGTGGGAAATAATTGCATGTTGGTTCAATAAACATACAGGCATAAATATACAAAAATGTGTTCTCATTTAAAATAACTTTTGGCCCTCCTTATCATGGCAGTTGCCCATCCCTGAGATAGAACATGGAGGGCAAAACTATGGAGTAACATTTGGGCCAAAAATTAGCAAATCTATGGGGTAACATTTAGGATAAATTTGTTGTAGTTTTTTTTTTTTTTTTTAAATCAAAAATGAAAATATATGGAGAATAAACACAGATAGCACATAGAAGGTCAGGTTTATAGCCTTTTATGTTCATAGAAGCATATATTAGTGGAATAATAATCAAAAAAGTTGTTACAATAAAAACTGTGTGAATGTTGGTGAGACAATGTGATTTTCTGGACTGTTTTTTTCTCATTTTGTCTGTCATAGTTGAAGTGTACCTATGATGAAAATTACAGACCTCTCTCATCTTTTTAAGTGGGAAAACTTGCACAATTGGTGGTCGACTAAATACTTTTTTGCCCCACTGTATGTCCACATTTACAAATATAAATTATGTATACAAAGATGAGGCCCTGTAAATGAACAATAGAGCTGTACAGCTGTATGTGCTCTTGTAATGTTCACTGTGGCAGTGGAGACGGCAACAATCCACATGTTCAAAGGTAATCCTGCAGAGCCACATTCATATTTTCTTACACTTTCCAAAATAAAAGTCAGTTTAAATTTGATCTTCGGGAGCAGATTGTGTGTTTATCAGTGACTGGCCCTCACAGCAAGAAGTGAAAACATGTATCTGAAAACAATTTTGATTGTGGACACACACCTTTGTACTTCATGTTGAAATGTTTAAATGTTCCGTACAAAAAGTCTCATACTGTGTACCAAGTGCACTGGTTTGTAACTTCCAATCTAAATAAACAGCAGGCGGTGGATGGACTGTCGTCACTGGTTCATAAACTTGCCTCAGAGATCTCCAACAGTAAATAGTCAATTGTAGGAGGCCTATTTCTGTGTCATATCAGGTCAAACTCTTAATTGTATTAAATTTAAGTTCTTACAGACTTGTCTAGTGCTAGAGGCTTCAGAAGTGATGCACTTTATACGGCTGGTACTGGTTTACTTTATGTCCTTGTGTCTAGAACAAACTGTACCTGTATTTTCTGCCAGTGATCTGCCAAATAAAACATAATGTCCAAACCTGTTCTAAAATGCAGATAATAAACATGGCAAAATAAAGGTCATCCTCTACAACAGAAACTTACCATCACAGTCTGTGGAGAGAATGAATAATGTCTACAGTGTAGCGCTTTGAGAAACTTGTGACACAGTAAAAGTAAAGCACAATATACTTTAAGCCATTATTACAGGGGTAGGCCACGTCAAGCCCGGGGGACAAATCCGGCCCTCAAACATATGCCCTCTGGCCCCCAACATGATTTTGAGAAATATAATGACATTCTAAAGATCAAGTACTGCTAAATACACTAAAAAATATCTTGATGAGTTAAAATGACTAGAATTAAGCATATTTTACTCTACTTTCAGTAATTCTGACTTGCCAAGTAAAATAATCTTTCAATGGAATTACACTTTATTTTGAGTAAAACTAAATTTATTTTCTAATGTTTATGTGCAAGAAATTAAACTTTTAACTTTTTCCATGCAGTTCATTTAACTTACCTACTCAAATCAAGGTCAAATATTCTCATTTCACATTCAACAAAATCAAACCTATTTGAAGATTAGTTTTTCCAGTGTATTGTCAATTTCTTTGAAAAATGACCCTGGGGGGAGACCCCCAGACCCCCCTTTTAAGTCAATATGAATAGTAAAGCGGCCCGTCAGCTTTGATCCACCATGGGCAGGTCTGGCCCTCGAACATTGTTACTGTGTAAACAAAAGTGCATGCTCAATGTTTTTTATTTTATGTGCATTGTTCTTTTTCTTAGTCACTGGAAATGGTTCTATATTTAAATACAGAAGAAAACTGTCTTGTTTCCAAAAGGAATAAATTAACTACAAGTTCATCTTATTTATAATTATAAACACTATGAGTAAAGTAATTTATTTCTGTTTAAAATAGAAGTGAGTCCTCCTCTGTCCTGACTGTATTCTTCACCATTATTGGCCTCTATTGACTGTGAAAGCACTGGAGTTCTGCAACCTCATTAATATGTATGATGTCATTCATAAAATATGCAGGACATCATCAAAAGTATCAATACTGGTATAAAAATCAGTATCACGATATGTAACAACCATTATATATTGTCACACCCCTATTATACACTGGGTGACATGATCAAAACAAGTTCAAGTGCAATAGGTAGTAGCAATGACGAAATAGTGAGAGTGTAAAACAGTTTTGAGAAAGTATAGAGAGAAAGGGGTTGTTGAGGGGATGCAGTTGAAAAGATAATTTGGGGTGAGTTAGGGCTGAGGAGGACAGGGGAAGGGCGTGATCCCGTCTAAACTCAGGGCAGAGTCTGTGGCAGAGTTCCTATTTTCACAGCTGTAAAGGATTTCCATTGTAAAATCAGCTGACTTGAAAGCAGCACTTGGTGCCTGAAGTACCGGCTGGAGCTGCCGTCTCTGCTTGACATTACGTTATTGGAGAAGTAGATTAAAGTGAGTTATGTTGTTAAAACAATTTCTCTTTCACGTTGTCCGTCGCAGCAGACATCATCAGGACTAAAGCATTTATGAATAGAAAAACTCTGTGCTGCATCATCTGTATGACAGATCACTCCACAAAACAAGTGATCTCCAGACTTCTGTTTGTCTGCTTCCATTGGCTCATGACAGTATATTCATGGATACATCATTGTGAGTGGTTATACTGTATTATCCACAACACAACGCACTGGTGTAATCTGTCTCACCTCCTCTGTAAGGCCTCCATGTGTAAAACTTCCCTCGGAAAGGTACACTGTCAAAGTCCGAGCACTGAATGGCTCTGAAATCCTGTGAACCTGGTGGACACTCCTGCAACACAAAACTAGTTCAACACAACTGTGCAGCGACAGCTACAAAAAGTCTCAAGGCAACAATACTTACATCTATGTTACACGATCTGAAGCGCTTTCTTTCTCCAAGGCAATACTTTCCACCAATGGTTGGTCTGATGTCAAATGGACAACATTAAAAATCCCATCTAATACTATTCATCATCAGAACACTGCTTTGATCAAAGCATTCTGTCTGTGATATTTATAATCTAGTGTAGACAAAAGGCTGTCTTTGTGTAAAACCTAGTTAAAACTTACCTTGGGCTGTCACAGTGCCTGATAGAGGAGGACACACCCCCACCACAAGTGCGGCTGCACTCCTCCCAGGGAGACCACGCCCCCCAGCCCCCGTCTATGCCCTCGGGACGGGTTCCATAGGCCACACAGACACGCTTGTAACACCACTGGGGAAAAAACACAGTGGCTCATGATGATATCTACCTGTTTAGCAGCTCAGGGGCCACAGAGGAAAGTATGAAACCTTGTGCACTCTACCATGTGTTCACTGTTTGGGCAGTTTGGTAAAACTACTGCTATTGATTCAGACTTGTTGATTTCCTGTTTCTAGGTTGGCTAGTATACTGTGTGTGTAGTGAGAGTATTCACCCCTTTCTCGATGGTGTTGGTCTGGCAGATGGTCCCCTCTGCTGCTGGGATGCTGCTGGTGATGCAGCGGTTGCTCTTGCTCATGCACCACAGCTCACTGCACACTTCCTATCAGTTAGTTTGAACAGACAAAAAAACAAAACAAACAATGAATCTGCTTTAGACAGAAGCTTTGAACACACGAGATGCTTTACCTTCTGCTCCTCATCCAACAATGTCTATAACACATGGGCTTTTATTGTGTACATATGCTCTGACCACACAGTACTGACAATAACGAGTCTATAAAGCAGTCTGCTCCTCCAGATGTCAGGCCACTCTGCAGCTGCAGCGCTGGGAACATCTGACCAAGCCTAATGTCACTTTGAGAGGGTGCAACACTTTGCAAAACTTTAACAAGTTTTTGAAAATATACATATAGCCTAAAAACTTACTGCATATTTACATTGGCGCGACCTGACGCCGTACTGGAAGCGGCATTGCTCATCTGCGTCATAGGCCTGTCCCGGGGCTGTGGTGGGGTACGTGAACTCTTGCTTTGGGGGCACGTTGTTGAGACAGGAGCCCATCCCAGAGCTATGAAAGAGTTAGGACAGTTAGGAGCAATCTGTCTGAACAATCAAGTTTTACTATTAACCAAAAGAGAAGATTCTTAAGTTGACAATACCTCGCATCTACAATGTCAGTCTAACTAAAATGTCCAACCCTGTGATTAAAAGATGTGACTCACTCCAGGAAGCTGGTGATGTAGTCCCTGCTGCAGGCTGACCAGATGAATGGGTTGGTCTTCATGGTGATGTGGTCAGCCATGAGCTTGGCTGTCTCCTGGCTGCGGGGGCCACAGCCGTTCCCAATGCCATCGTGGTTCATCCCAAAACTACACCCGGGCAGAGAGAGGGACAGGTCCTTAAAAGGCTTAGAGGATAATAATAAAAACTATTACAGAAAGATAAATACAACATCTCGGAAGCATCTGAAATGTTGCTCCAGTTTGATGTCTTTCATGAGCACTAGCTATTTATCAAATAATGTGATATCTTAAATGAAAAAAACATTCAAATATGTAACTTCATATTCTGTCCCTCATAGTCAACTAAGTGGGTATTGCTTTACAAATAACTTAAAAAAGGACTCCACAATTTTCTAAATATTTATAGTGCATTTAATTTATATATTAGTATTATTTATATGTTTAAGCACAGACACTGATGATTACAAACATAAGCCATGATTTCCATTTCTTCTATAGCCTGGTTAGCTGCGTGACTTACTCTATGTATATTACACAGAGCGACAGCTTGATACTGAGCCACGGAGATTGGATTTCCCTCTGAACAATTGAGGTCGAACTGACGCATCAAATCCAGGGTCTAAAAATGGTGGCCACAATAGATTGTTTCTACTGTGGCTCTACATTAGATAGAGAGGAGCAACTGGACGCTCTAAAAGCCTTCCTTCAGAAATAAAAGACACTTTTTGCCATTCCATTGGATTTGGACGTTATCTCTGGCTGTTCCCACTCGGACTGATGGAAATGCATAGGTCATACATTACATTTCTTTCATTGGCTCGCTCTGTTACTCTCACCTTGAAATCCTCTCTCTATGAAACAGAAACAGACTCTGGATAAATTGTTCTTATTCCCAGGGCTGTAACTATGAAGGGGGCTAACTGGACATTTACTGTTTACTGTGAGGCCCCAGAAAATTACTTTTTAACCCATTAAAAATTAATTCTAAAAGCTCAAATAACATATTTTTGACAACAGCAAAAAGACCATCTGAAAATACTATGTATTAAATAAAATGCACCAGAATGCAGGAAAACACATCTGAATTACACAAAAATCCCCCCAAATTTGTGTGTGCGGGGCCCTCCTACATAAAAGGCTCCCCATCCTCGAAAAGCTTCAGAGCATAGTATCAGGCTTTGTCAGTGCATATGGCAGGTTTTGTGAAAGTGTGCTAAAGCCATCAAATGTTGTAAGGAATTGCGCGGGAGCTCAGAGATAGGGGGTGGTTGGGTGTTTTTTTTGGGAGGGGGCACCAAAGTTCAATCTTGCCTAGCGCACCAAATTGGCTAGGGCCGGCCCTGTTCTGTAATCATTTCTTTCTTTCTGTTTATCTATTCCTCTATCAAATGTAGAAAATCCATTTGTCTAAGGACTGATAAATGGGAGACAATGCAGGCCTTTTTTTTCCTTCAGATTTTGGGCCAATTTACTCATATAAACATATACGTTCACCTGG
Organism: Lesueurigobius sanzi; assembly: GCA_900303255.1. Taxonomy (NCBI): domain Eukaryota; kingdom Metazoa; phylum Chordata; class Actinopteri; order Gobiiformes; family Gobiidae; genus Lesueurigobius; species Lesueurigobius sanzi. The sequence continues at coordinate 20,215 of OMNZ01052995.1, forward strand.
AAACAAATAAATGACCTAATCTTTACAATAAGGAGGGTAATGATTGCACTTGTGACCCGAGGTACCAACAAAAATATGCTAAAATTACTAAAACCAGTTGGGTTGGGTCAAAGTCCGGGCCGCAGGGGTTAGGTACATGACCGGGCCGCAGCCGACTGGCCGCTGGAATAAAACTGACAACATTTACATACAGTAAAGAATAGAGAGTGAGAGAGGAAACACAAACAAGTGCTGTACAAAAGTGAACGAGATTACAGCGTTTCCAAGACCTCAAGTGGATCTCCTCCACTTGAGGCAGCTTTCTTAGTTTATTGCCAATTTCTAATTCCTGGGCCAATCCACAGGAAACAAAAACTGTAACAAAGTTCAACGTATTCTCTGTCTCATAAAAGTGTCCAAAAGTGGATACAATATTCACAAACATGTGAGTGATCTTGGCCAGTAGAAAGAACTTTCAGCCATAAGAAGAATATGTCAGGTTTGTGAATCCAATCACTATCAAATACTGATCAAGTACAACATTTGCC
>OMNZ01053016.1:2389-15827 GCA_900303255.1 Lesueurigobius sanzi
TGTAGGAAAAAAAATTGTTTGAATATCAAATAAACAGCAGCCACTAGATATTTGCTGCAAGCGCCACATACTGAGAGATTTGTATGCTTGAGGATAGATGTCTGGATGAATGGCATTCCTGGTGCTTTGGGAACAACTAGCAGCATACAGGTACTCTTCAAGGTGACTATTTCATGTCCTCTTTGCCCACTAAATAATTTGCCACTCGTTACTGGAGAATGGGTTTTAATGGCGGGCGGAGACAAGGATAACACATTAGATGACACAAAGGATAAAACTGCGATAGGGAGGAGCTTGTTTTATTGCTTTCCTCAGATTTGTTTTGAAAGCGAGCTACTGTTCCAAAGGTAATTCTTTCATAGCTTGATTAACTCTATTACGCCTTTACCCAATGGCCTCATTGTCTGTGTCGGTAATAGCGGATGATCAGGTGGGAGCTGCAGCCACTAGATTGCAGATAATGATTTATTCTGACTGCATCTCTTGCTGCAGTTTTACGAATTCGAGGAGCACAGAAGGGCTTACATTCTGCTTAACTGAGAGAATATGTTGACCTCTTGTTTTGTTTTCACTCATGCATGTTTGAGTATTCCTGCAGTCTAGCTCCTTATCAAGAGCGTACAGCACATGCCCCAAATGCTGATGTCAAAAGACAGTAGTTCTTTTTTATTTTACTTCAATAAATTTGTTAAAACCGTAATAATTTTAAATAAATTTAAGTATTGATATTTTTGGTATCGATCCGCCCATCCCTAATTCAAAGGATGTCCAAAAGAAAGTTAACGGTACACTGCGTAACGTTTTGGATTATACTGTTCCTAGTAATACAAAACATGTATTAATGACCAGATAGAGAGAGGAGCTGGAAACGTCCCAGTTAAGTTACAAGTCAGGTCTTAGGAGAGGTGAGCTGCTCACAGCAAAGACACACATTTATTTTGTTCATATTTTAGGTAGGGGAGACCGGGGTAAGTTGTAACAGTGGTCCTAACAGAAAAGCCTATGAGTCAAACTCCATCATTTAGATGTCTCTAGTGAGCCCTATATGAAGGTCATGCAGTGCTCAGTGTGATGCCATCATAGAAGTCCTTTCAGTTTCGGAGTGAGGCCATTTTGTTTGGCTGTTGACAGGGTGAGTAAATTTTCATTTTTTTTTTCTCAATATTCCTCCTGGAATCATTGCATTTGTGTTTAGCGGTTTGAAAGTGAAACAGACATTTACCCAGGGCACAATGTCTAGAGGAAATACTTTAGAGCTTTGGTAAAGAGGTGGGAATACTTCAAAGATCCCCTTTGGGGCTAGTTGTAACATGGCTGCTGGGGTAGGTTGTAACATTGTTACAACCAAGTTTGTTCAGCCTGAAAGTGAGATTTCACTCTGGATGAAAAAACAGAAAATTGAAGGGAAAAAAAAGCATGACATGGTGCATCGTGGTGACACTTTCTGGACTAAATAAAGACTAAACTTAGTAAAGTCTAACTCAGAAACTGCCTTTTTAACCTTCTCTAAGCAGTTCATGCAGAATGCGTGATGTTTATGGCCCTTGGTGTGAGAGCTGGAGGGAAGTCTCACACTCAATGCATGAGACATGGCATGTCTGCAGTACCTGCTATTAATGCTCTGGTCTTCCTTTTCCCTTTAATAAATGCATACACTGCATGTTACAACTTACCCCTGTGGTTGTACATCTTACCCCAGCATGGGGCTTGTTGTACCATTTTGGGTAGGTCAACTTAGCATGAGCCTATGCCTTACACATAAAAAGGGGGCTTGCAAGCTCTGTATCAATAAATGCCAAGGACATGTCTGCTTACATCAGCATTACCACATTTTAGATATCTTTGTAAATATTCCATAGAGACATCAAAATGTTGCAAATGTTTAGCCCCGGTCTCCCCTATTATACAACAATTGAAAAGTAATAAAATGGGCTTGTATTTTATTCTAATTATTGGATGAAACATTACTTAGTTTACCTTTTAATATTCTCATGAAGAGACAGAAGACATTTAGTTTGTACCAAATCAAAGAACTTGACATGATCAATCAATCAATCAATCAACCTTTATTTGTATAGTGCTTTACAACAGCAACTGCTGAACCAAAGTGCTTTCCATCAGTACAAAACAAGCATTTCAAATACAGAAAATACAACAACGATCATTATAAAACATAAAAAACCATGAAAACATTTCATGATAAAACTAAAACTTCAAATTTAAGAAAATGATGCTGCAAGAAAATATATTTAGCAGCCCACAATTCTTTGGTGTATTTTTGCTGAACGTGGTACAGCTCTGAGTGTGCATGTCTTTGTTAGAGAAGAGCGTTCATGAGTCACCACTGTCTTTAGCCCGGGGCTGAGCATCCAGCCAGCTGAGTGGAGGGGGGTCTGTTTTATTTTTGTCCTTCTAATATGCTGTGAAGATTTCATAATTTGACCAAAAAAAAGTTGTATTGCTGGTTTTAGTGTGTTTGTTGGAGCAGCAGTTTGAGTGTTACAACGGGGATAATAGGTGGAGTGCTTCATTGCATGTGGCTCTTGGTGCTAGCTAAGCAGTGTTATGAGTGCTGCGTGGGGTGACGGGAAGGATGTTATCTTTTCTGTCATGCACATACCAGCGGAGCCCACAGGGGAGAGGTGAGCCGGCAAAGGACTTGGCTGATTGAGGGCACGGGGCAGTGGCGCAGTGTGCACTGTTGACTGTGAATACTAAAGATGCCTCGCGAGAGACCTTTTTGTCAGGCCACACTGGCTCTGAGAGCACTAGTGAATAGTAAACAATATGACCCCTCCCATATTACCTAAACTTACAGTATCTCTGCACCTCCGCTGTCTTCCCTTATAGATCCTCAAGTGAATGGATGCAATGCAGTAAAATACAAATGATGCATGATAATCGAATTAATCTGTTCAACACAATACACTATACAGTATTTATTCTATTATGTATACTTTGTACACCAGAACAGTTACAGTTGGGGATGGGTGTTTTACTGATAAAGACACGGACACGGATTGATCATGGACTGCTACTTACAAAAAACAAACCAATTAATTTAGTCTATAGTTAATTTGGTATTAACACCTAAAATACTGTAAAAACACTGAATGTACAAAATAATATCAAAGTACTCAAAGGGTAGTGACACTATGACAAATGCTTTTGTATACATATATTATATATATTATTATTATATATTTTTTTCAGACGATGTGTATGTTTGTATATTAGGGGTGTTAAATGATCATAGTATAATAAAAGTGCTGCCCTTTTTCAGTGGAACTAAAGCATATTGTAGTAAATATGTACATATATTGTAAAATTGTTGTTAATCTTACATTTTCTGTGAATGAATTATTATTTTGTAAGTATACTATAGATATGATCAAATAAATATTAAGTTGTCTATTATGTAAATTCAGTGCATTTGCAGCATTTTGAGTTAATACAATGGTGTTATTGTTACTACAGACTCATTTCAGAGTATTTAGTGGCTCATAATCTGAAGTGTTACCACTGCCACCGTGCTCTGAGTGAGCGCCCAATCACAATGAAGTGTGACCTTTCAGAAGTAGAAGGTTTTCTTACCTCCTCAAGGATGAATTGAAGAGATATTATGTTTTGGGCATAAAGCCCAGACACCCATCATTACTTGCAATCACTTTTCCCTGTAATTGGAAAAACACACATTTGAAAGCTGAGATGATACTTGTTCTGACCCATACTTCATCCATGATCATTGGTCAGTGTGGCAATCTGTCTGTCCCTGGTTGAGAGACCCTTTTGCAGATTTTGTGCCAAGATTTTAGTCAGGAAATCCTAACCAAAGAATTAACCAATGTCTTAACAGGGCATCATAGACAGTGGTTATTGCTTTCTCCTCACAGCTACAGCCCGCACACTGTCTCACTCTTCTCCTGCTTTTATTGTAATGTTTCAGTCACACTGAGCAAGGTCAGACCAAGGTCAATGTGACCATTATTAGGGCTGTGCTCAATATGTCGTATCGGCAAAATATCGTTACGGAGCACTTGACTGTACGCGCATCGCATCGAGCACCTGTTTCGTGATACGCTAATTATAAAAGAAAATCTGCTTGTTTTACCCCATGGTTTATTCATAACACATTACAGCACACTCACTAACTACTGCAATCACAGGTTTCAGTTGCTGAACATATTTAGCATAATAAAAAGTACAATTTATTGTACCTATGATTTCATTTTTCTTCAGTTTCTTTGGAATAATGTATTGTATTATGGACGCTGTATCGGGATACACTTGTATCGGGTACGTATCGTACCGTGGACCCTGTACCTGTGGATATGTATCGTATCGTGAAGTTGTTGGCAAGTCCTAACCGATATGTTGCAATAAAAGCTACAAAAGAGTGAGACAGTGTGCTGGAGCTTTTCTTTATTTTTCAAGTTAAGTATCCTCATCTCTTACGCACCTGCCGCTTACTTCAAGTCAATCAGTCAATTATTACTTCTACATTTCTAAATACTAAAATGATGTACTTTAAAGTGTCCCGTCTTAAATGAGTAGTTCTTGTACTTGATCATATAAAATGGAGCAGTGACCCAGTGTGTTGGTAACCTTATTACCCCAGCTGTCAGTCTGAATAAAGCCAGGCTTTGGGATCCACCATTCTCTGATTCTCACTACAGGACAGAGGCAGTCCTCCTGTAGACAGCCCTCCAGTGGGAACCATTCAAGCACCAAGACCAGGAGAAGGAGAAGCAGGGATGTAAAGGCAGCAGGTAAGAGGACATAAGTAGTATTTCTATAAGTAATATAAAAATGTCATGGAGTTTTTTTTATTTTTAGCAACTCAGTTTATTCCAATAACAATAGTTTGGTTAATTTATGAATGTAAGAAGTAGACCATGTGGATTCGTGGAAAGGAAAGGCTAACAAAGACTGTTGGGAGGTGGTTAAAGGGGAGGGCAACAGGATACAACTGGGTGGACCTATTGTTTCGGTGCTAAAACATTGGTATTTACATGTTGTTTTTTGTTCACAGGCGTATTTAGAGTCACTATTTTTTATTTTATTGGATTACAACATTAAATATGACAAAGACTTCAGTTTACACCACCCTCGATCATTCTCTGGAGTTGTGCGAGCCAGCAACAAATCAAGTAAGTTAAACCAGCAGCTTAAACATGGCTCAGGGACCATCAGAGACCAGTGTGGACAGCTTCATTCCAGAGCCACAGGACGACTTGAACTCAAGTGAACTTTCGGCAGAGACTGTATCTGCAGCAGTGAGATCCAGACCTGCAGATCTGGCATTGATCCGCAGCCTGTCCAAGTCCGACTCTGACTTGTTGGCGTCCCCAGTGGGTGAAGAGGATAAAGGTTTGGCTGGACGCAGTGGATCTGTGTTGAACTGTAGTTCTGGGCAACCGGCCATGAAGCGCATGCCATCTTTTGCCTCCGAGTGGGATGAGGTAATATTTCAACACTGCCGAGGGGTAAGGGACACGGGGAGTGGCTCCAAAATTGTCTTCACTTTCGAGAGTGATGTTCAATAATGTGCCATTTTTATAAAAGAAAGAATCCAAAATGATTGAGGGGGATGAAAGCTGCAGAGAAGCTACAGTATCTGAAGTCCAGCAGCAGCAGTGATGGAGTGTAGTAACTTTACCCGGGCTGTTGGCGGAGAATGCCTGCGGCGAGTGCTTGAATGCATGAATGGCTTGATCACTTGCACCGACCTCCCTGTAGCAGCCCTGGCATCCAAGACTAATTGGGCTTGTGCTGTCATTCCACATCCACTCAGTCCATGTCTCAGGGGCCGACCCACGCTTCCACTGTTTTCTCCTGCACTCCTCTGGCTCCTTTGCTGCGTCTTACGCATCTACTTTTATGTGAAGAGTCCCTAACCCCATTATCCCCCAGAGCCTAAACTTGAGATTTTTGTACTTCAGGGTGTGTGCTGCATACCCTGCAGAGCTTTTATTTTATTTTTAATTATAAAAAAGAATTTGGCAATACTTTGAAACTGCTTAAAATAGTCAGAGCCTGTGGCCATAGCTGATGACTGACAATATAATATTGTGCATCGCTCTAAGGCAGGATTATCCATTTCTCACAAAGATCTCTGCAAACTAGAGGATTTATGACACTTTCAGTTTGGGTTATATCACAGTGATCAGATTAAGATTTCTAACTCGGACTCATTTGACAATACATTCTTCCATTGTGTGATATTTTACACTGTGGCCAGATGTTAACCAGTGCATAACATTTAACAAAGTCCCAGGCCACATTTGAACTTCACACTTCATTTTACATCTTTTGCCCTGAGCTAGTGTCTTTGATAAGAGCCACTTTATCATCAATTTGTCCAGGGGCTCTTATGACTATTGCCAGCCTTTCCAGCTACTAAAACCATTGCTCTGCCCTATATTCATTTTCATATATCATTTACACATGTTACACAACTTGAAATTATATACATATCTTCTTCAATTCTATTATTATTATTAGCATTTTCCAAAGCCTTCCCTATTTTGCCTCCTAACGTCTTATGCAGCAGCTCCTCAGCTTCCTGGTCTCTTTCCTGCCCTCCACCCACCACTGTGCCCTCTGACCCCACAGTTTATTCAGACCATGTAGGGTGTGGCATCCTGCTGCCGGGCGTCCTGTTTGCACTTCTCACAAGTGTCCAAACATTTCTCTGTTACTATTGAACCAGTTTGTTTGTGTTGGGTTCAGGCCCATATGACTTGCCTAATGTGCGGTTCTATATTAACGTGTAGTTATTCAGCCGTGGGCAAAAGTTTACTTTGAATTGTGTTTAGATCTCATGCAGCTAGCATCGTTCAGCAAACATCAGAATGACACACAAAGCCCAGAGAGGCGAACACTAACATTAATATTTGAATACACAGAAGCACAATAGTCTTCTGCTCTATTACCATTAGACATATGTACCATAATTCAGTGTTATTTTCTTCATTCACTGAGGATGTTTCAATATTTTTTTATGAGCAATCTTATTAATTGTAATAATTGTCATAATTTTATTCATGCCATATTATTGATTTTATTGTTTTTTCAGGGTAATACATTGCCTCTAGCAAAGCCTTTAGCTTTGATTACGCCACACATTCGCTGTGGCATTGTTTCAATAAGCTTCTGCAATTTCAAAAGATTTATTTCCATCGAGCATTTTTAATTTTTTGCAAAGATCTTGTATTTATGACTGACCTTATCCAGCACATCCGATCTGGACTCTGTGGAGGCCAATCCCTGTGTGGAAATGATGTCTAATGCTCCTGAACTAGAGCTAAGATCGGGCCTAAAAAATCAAGCCTGACCCAACCCGGGCCTGCTGGCATAAAGCCCGAACCCGCCCGAGCAATTAACTTGAATAGTAGGCCCGAGCCTGAAATAAACCCAACGACTTTTTTGAAGATATTGAGGCTCGGCCAGACTAGAGGCGGTGCGCGAGAGGTAGGAGAGGTTACGCGCACGGAGCTGGAAACTACAGAATGTGAACTCCTCGGACTTGCCGGTGTGGCTGTCTCGTCAACTCTCCAGTCTGAAGTTTTTCTCTGACTGTTTGCAGCTCCATTTCAGTAGTAAACGTATCCCAAGTCAAGTGTACGATGGGGGAGCTTGATATAAGAAGGCAGGGCGAGCCAGCGTTCACCTGCGCACTGCATGCTCCGCTCGTGTCTCCAGATAGCACACACTTTCTGTTTCCACGAAAAAGGCAACAACAGCTATGTTCCATTCCTGCTTCAGTCTCCTAACTGTGGTTGGGGGACATGGGAGATCCGTCTTCTCCAGGGCCGGAGGCAGCTTTCCCTCCGGGGTTAACTCCCTAAACTTCACGCTTGCAAAAGTTTGGTGGTAGCACCTAAAGAACAGGCAGTTTTACTGAAGAGTGGACTTTATTAGCAGACTGCACTTGTATTACAGCACATCGACTCGCTACCTGCCCCGGCCACCATCTCTTCATTTGGTATGGTATGGTATACTCAATGGGTAAATTTGTCTTGGGTACATGGTGCTGCTTCGTACATCCACACAAACATAGTCAAAAACACAATAAAAAGTTACAGGAATAATAAAATAACAATGGAATGTTCCTAGGCATTATTATTTACAAACTGTACGGAGGACAGTATGAATGAATTTTTAAACCTGTTGTAGTCGTATTTTGGCAGCCTGAAACTACGGCCAGAAGGAAGCATCTCAAACTCTGTTTAATACATGGGTTGGATGATGGATCATTTGCGATTTTCTGAGCCTCTCTGGCCAGAGACTTCTCATAGAGGAAGGGCAGGGCATAGGACACATCCCGCCACAGCTAGCTTATTTATTCTTTTTATTTTAGTATAACCACACATTTTGTAACTAATAGACTAAGCATAGCCTATAGTACTGCAATAGAAAAAATAGCCATACCTGAACGTAATGCATGACCTCTTGGCCCAACTCGGCCCGAATTTCGGCTCGGGGTCGGGCTCTGGCATAAAATCTTACCTCTATCCTGAACCACTCTTTACAATGTGAGCCTGATGAATCCTGGCATCATGGAGTATGTCTGAGCCATCAGGATTGTTTCAGAAATGAGGAGCCACTCACTGCATTTAAAGGTTCACTGCGTAACATTTCACCCAATACATAGAATACATACAAGCCTTTATTTTATGCCAGCTACTTTTTATCCTTGAAAAATGCCTAAAAATGAACAAACAAACACGTATTTCCTATGAGGGCCTCACCTCCTCTAAGATCTGACTTGTAACTTTACTGGGAGCAGGGACGTCTCCAGCTCCATGGAGATGGTGACTAAAGGCAGACAAATATGAAATTTAAATAGGTTAGGTCCTCATCCAAATCCATTCTTTGATTACCTACTGTAAAAGAAGAAAAAAAAAATGTGTCCAGCTGGTCATTAGGAGTATGTTTTGTATTGCTGGCAACAGTGTTATCCAAAATGTTACACAGTGCACCTAAATATTGTGTTGCCAGTTGAGACAAACCCATGTGACAATTATCCAATAGGAAGCTTATAGGTTCGCTTAGTTAAATCCAGGTTTTTGGGGGCGGGTCAGGCAGTGTACATTCCTTGCAAAGCAGAACAGGATGAAGAACCAGGATAAGTTTTACAATTTACAGGCACTATACTTGATTTTTGGATGAAAGAGGGAACAAGTAAATTAAATTGATATATGTTGTCCAAAAACATTCCTAATTTCCCCAACACATTTCTTAAATTCCATTTCTTCATAGAGATGGGTTTATAAGCACATTTCACCACTGGCAGGGTCACTTTTTTGGGCCATTTTCATGGAAATGCAAGAAAGGTAGCCTGCAAACTCATACAATTGATACAAATGTTTTATATTTAGATGCACAGTATTTGGGTCGAGGAATGGCTAAAACAGCATCTACTACAGCGTGGACCTTGGTCCTGAGTGAAGTTCGAGCCACATTGATGAGAGTTTCCCTATTCATTTCCTGTGACACTTTGACATCCAAAACAGCCAGAGATTTCCAATGGGCGAGAATGGGCCGTCTCCGTGACTGCCATGGCTGTGCGCTGACATTGCTGCAATATCGCCTCTATCCACTAGGGGCGGCTCCAAAAAGACCTTCATAACATGTATTCCTATGGTGAATTTACACATGTCAAAAACAGCTTTACAGCCCGGCTCCTAATACTTTTATTATTTCTAAAGGTAGCTATACCCTCTGTGATAATGCTCAGAGGGAAATGGAGTCTTTAATGTTGTTAGTTTTTGTTAACTGGAATTTTAAAGTCTTGCATATCCAATGAAGCTCATCCTAATGATTTGTGACGTCACACGCTCCCGGCTACGCAGAGCCAATGTGCTGACGGGGCGGGAGCAGAGAGGGCGCGGTTATGGCTAAACTACACGCCCAGGAGGGCTGAGATACAGCAAGCGCACACCTCTTTTACCCTTTTTAGGACTATCCACTGGAGGAGGAGCCAGTTGCGCCATTTTGATTTCACCCATAAGCATGGTCAATTTCCAAAGTGAGGCTTAATACACGTTGTCCCTCTATTGTTTTAACTCATTGGAGATTTCTCTTTTGCGGCTTCAAATCCTTCAGTGAGTATTCGTGGATGAAGACCTTCTGAAATGTACAGGTCAGCCTGTTTCAGCAGCTCTCCAATGATGAGGACGTTTGATGTGGTACCATCTCCTGTGATGTCATCCTGTGCTGTGGCCACTTTTGCAATTAGAGACGCGGTGGGGTGCTGAATTTGCATTTCATGTAACAGAACATTGCCATCTTTGGTGAGCTTTATGTCTCTCCCCTCCTCGAGCTGCCACCTTATCGTGGTGGAGGGGTTTGAGCACCTGAATGATCCTAGGAGCTATGTTATCTGGGGCATTATGCTCCTAGTAGGGTCTCCCAGGGCAAACAGGTCCGAGGTGACGGGTGACCAAGAGCGGTTCAGAAGCCCCTTATGATGAGAGACCATCAAGGACTTTTATGTCGCCCAGAGGAGTGTCGTGAGGCCGTCCTCCTGTGGACCCACCACCTGCAGGAGGAGCCATAAGGGGCCGGACTGCTGCCCCCGCGACCCGGCAACAGATAAGCGGAAGAAAATGGATGGATGGATGTACAGTATTATTTCCATGAGTTCTGAGTTCACAGTATACTAGAGGACGAAAAAACAAATTTCATTCTACCACGAGGAAGAAAATAAGGTATAATGCCTTTAAGAATACTTGATTTGAGTAATCTTGCCAAATAAAAAAAAAAATCTGCAAATGGAATAAGATTTTTGTTTCCTTTTTCAAGTAAAATGAGATGTATTCCCTAATTTTTAACTGCAATATCTCATTTCATCTTAATTTAGATTCAATGGGAAGCTTTTACTTATCCAAAGTTCAAAAATACTCAAGGTCAAATCATCTTATTACAAGAAAATGTAACTTGTATCAAGATTCGATTTTTTTTGTTGTCGTCACTTTGTGAATTTTAAATGTCTTTGAATTTCACGCTTTGAATTTTGAAAACTGATAAACCATCTTTGAAATGTTTTTTCTCCAAACTTCAGTCACTTAATATTCAGTCCAGTGTTTTACATTCAAAATGAAAATTTCACCTTTTAAATATTCGTTTTAATATTTGTCAATCCATCAAATACAAGAGACTAAATTCAAAGTCTAAAATTCACAGTAGAAAAAAATTCAAATAGAAAAATTCAAGCTCTTAATTTCAACAGCAGAAATTCAGAGTGTAGAATTCACAGTGAAAAAATTTGCAGTAAAGTTCCTGGACATCAAGACCTGAGCAATCGATCCTGGAGACTGAAAAGTACAGACACAAGATGTTTCCTATTGGTCGATGTCTTCTGTGGGTGGGATTAACAAATGAGAAAGACAGAGCTCAGGCTTTAACAAGTCAAATCTGAACATTTTGATTGGTCCATGTACAGTTTCCTGTTGAACCAGAGGTTGGTTTAGACTCACTCTGGATCCATTGCTCAGGTCTTGATGTCCAGGAACTTTACTGTGAATTTTTTCACTGCGAATTTCATACTCTGAATTTTTTGTGTTGAATTTAAGACCTTGAATTTTTCTATTTGAATTTTTTTTACTTCGAATTTTATACTCTGAATTTAGATTTAGACTTAGTTATATTTGATGTGTTGAAAAAGAAGCAGGAAGTGAATATTTAAAAGGTGAAATGTTCATTTCAAATGAAAAACATTGAACTGAAAATGTTGTGACTGAAGTTTGGAGACAAAAAAATTCAAAGATGTTTTTTCAGACATTTAAAATTCACAATGTCACGACACAAAAAATCTTCTATAACTTTCAACATTGACACGAAAGCGGCTTGATGCACACGAATCGATAATCCTCCCATCAGGATCCATTATGTGTTACATAATACATGCCATTAGTAACAACATGTATGATTTGGGAGCGCCGGCCCGTTCTCTGTATCTGTTTAATACTCGGAAGGCAAAGGTTAACACAGGCACATGTTACAGATGCTTGAGTGGCCTCATTCGACTGTGTACTCTAAATTTCCCGGCAGTATTCCTGAGGTCATTATACATTCAAGCTTTCAAAGTGCACACTCAGAGTGCACTTGTATGCGTCTTCACTCACTAATGCGCACGGTTTACATAACATCATCACTACCTTGGGACCTGTAATAACACACCACTATAGGGACATTAGCTAATATTACTTTATTTATTGTTTGTTGGAAATATTGTATCGGATTGCTTTGATTTTAGGTTTAAATTGCTTTGTTTGTTCAGCCATTCATTTCGTCTTGCAAATCCGCCCTCTGTTTGGTGGGAATTGGTGACTCTAGCAGCGATGTTGATAATTCTAGTTGACAAAAAGTGCCTATTTTTAACCTACGTAGAAGCTGCTGTATAATTTATACAGAGAAGTACAGCAGAGTGAACACATCTCCAGATCAGTTTAGATAGATGTGGTACATGAATATGAGAGTAGTGGTGCTGGGGTGGTGGGCCATGGGAAAGGGGGGAAAGGGAGGGAGGGGGGTGGGTGGGGGTGGAGGGTTGTCGAGGGCCACTCAGCCCGGCGTTACCTGCCATATTGTCCGGAAAATTTATTACGCCAGAGAAAAACGGGCAGCGATGAGTCTGTTAATGCTTACACAACCTGGGGTTAAAAAATCCACCATCTTCACGCTTTGTCGACCCAGGAGCTCGGGTAATATCATAATATAGTGGCATTTTGCGGTGAATGAGTTGACTGCCAGGACTATTTAGTAATTGTCTAGTTATACACAGTGGTGGAAGAAGTACTCAATATTCTTACTTAAGTAAAAGTACAGATACAGGACCAAAAAAATTTACAAAAGTGTCTGATAAAATTTGTACTCAAGTAAAAGTATAAAAGTTTTCACTTTAACATGTACTTCATGAGTAAAAAGTAAAAGTATTTTTTAAGAGTTTAAGGGCAGGATCAAACCTTTGAATCAAACCAGGTCTAAACTATGACTTAACCAGGTCTAAACCACAACTAAACCATGTCTAAATCAGGTCTAAACCAGGTCTAAACCACAACTAAACCATGTCTAAATCAGGTCTAAACCAGGTCTAAACCAGGACTAAACCAAGTCTAAACTACAATTAAACCAGGACTAAACTATGATTAAACCAGGACTAAACCACAACTACACTATGACTAAACCAGGTCTAAACATGACTAAACCAGGACTAAACTAGATCTAAACCAGGACTAAACTACGACTGAACCAGGTCTAAACCAGGACTAAACTATGACTAAACCAGGACTAAACCAGGACTAAACCAGGACTAAACCAGGACTAAACTACGACTAAACCAGGTCTAAACCAGGACTAAACCACAACTAAACCAGGACTAAACTACAACTAAACCAGGTCTAAACTACAACTAAACCAGGACTAAAGAAAA
>OMNZ01053016.1:15847-44736 GCA_900303255.1 Lesueurigobius sanzi
ACAACTCAATAGATCCCAATAGTTTTTATTACTTACACCAGCAGTAGTGACATTTCGGGCATAACCCTTCAGGATTAAACCAGGTCTAAATGAGTAAACCACTAAACCAGGTCTAAACTGGGACTAAACCAGTTCCTTGTAGAGAGATCACTTTGAAGATACAATACTTTTACTTTTAACCCAATTTTATGAATGTAGTGGAGTAGAAAGTACAGATACAGGCTCCAAAATGTAGTGAGGTAAAAGTAAGTTTTCATCATAAAATGTACTTAAGCAAATTAAAAGTACCTATAAATTGTAATTTTTACTTGTACTTGTACTTTCTACTTCGTTACTTTCCACCACTGGTTACACATAATGCTCCACAAACAGTGAGGTGTCGTGTGTAAACAGCTCTGTCGCCCCCATCTGCCACTATTTACAGTGGTACTCGAGCCATAATCTTGTGTACAGACCCACGCCACTCTGCCAGCCAGGCTTCTAAGTTCTATGCACATTTTGTATTCAGAATGTGACCAGACAAGAATGGTTTGAGAGTGCGTGGTGTTAGTACATAACAGCATTGTTGTGAATTGGAAGTGAGAGCCCGAGTCGAGTCATCCCGAGTTGAGTCTGAGTTGGTTTTGTTAGGAGGAGGTTAGGAGGACAAAATTAACACTAAGAATCCATTATATTTAGCGTTAATACCTGCCCTTGCATAAGTTAGCTCTCCGAGAAGTGTTTTCTGTGTATTTTTGCCCACGTGCTAAATATTTATATGCAGTGGATGAGGCTTTGACGTTGTAAGAGGTTTTGAGTACTTCACCTACTACAGTATTATGAGGCTGCGTAAGATAAGTGCACAGATTGGTGACTGGCAGGTTTGCGCATAGGTGCACTCAGTGGCATATAGCATAAGTGGCTAAGCTAATTCAGCCAGTAATGTGAGGTCTGTAGTACCGCTGGAGGCACATGCCACACGTCCCATGTGAACAACTTCCAAATGAATCAAGGCTCTTCCTCTTGTGTTGATGCCACTAGCAATGTGCATAGGGCTTTTTCAAACACTAAATATTACATCAAATAAGCCTGGCCATGTCTCTGGTGTCGGCATGTAAGAGCACAATCAGCTTTTTAGGCTTCCAAACGCCCTCACTGCTGATTGTGAATAAACAAACAATCCTTAATTTAGCTCTTTGCGTTCGTTTTGCTAAAGTGTTTTGTTTTTTGTTCAAAAAGCCGAGCGCATCTTCCCGGTTTGTGATGCCATTTCAGTAGGAATGCACAACTCTTCCCTTGCCATGCTTTACGGGATGTGTAAGGAAATGTGCAAGTCAGCGCATCAGCAGGAAGTGGGGTGTGTGGAAGCTGCGATAAAGTATACAATTAATAATGTAGGACGTTGATTGGACAGTTTGAAAAGTGTGCGCCCTAAAAATGGGCAGACGGGACCCTTTTCTTTTAGTCTTTTAATTTGTAACTTCGTCAACTAAAATATTTTGTCATGATTTTAACTATTTTTAGGGGCGATATTGCGGCAATGTCAGCGCGCAGCCATGAGAGTCAAAGAGACGGCCCATAGACAGGGCAGGAGCCCTGTCTATGGGCTCCTGCCCATAGACAGGAGCAACGAAGGTTAACGCCCCCTTTTCGGTGACACCAGAGGCTCCGTCCATTGAGATGAATGGGGAAACATCGGCTGAGATATTCACATTTACGTCTGAAAAATAACAATTTATGCGTTTTGTATATTTTTTGTCGTAGATTAGAAGATTCACAGAGCGGGTAGTTGATGTTTTAAAGTGGGCTAAAGTTAGCAGGAAGTTAGCATGTTCGGACTTCATAGTGGCTTAATTGGATCAAATTGGATCAAATCCAAGATCAAATTCAAATGCCCATATAACTGTGAGTAATTTTTCAGCTTTGCTTTTGACCTATGAATGGCTAAACACTTTATATTGAAGTCCAAACATGCTAACTTCCTGCTAACTTTAGCCCACTTTAAAACATCAACTGTCCGCTCTGTGAATCTTCTACAGCAAAAAATCTCTTGATTTGCTTACCTCTTATATCAGACAACTATACAAAATGCATAAATTGTTACTTTTCAGGCGTAAATGTGAAAATCTCAGCCGATGTTTCCCCATTCATCTCAATGGACGGAGCCTCTGCTGTCACTGAAAAGGGGGCGTTAACCTTTTCGTTGCTCCTGTCTTTTGGATTTTAGTCACAGTCATATACAGTATTTGCTGACTAAAATTAGACTAAAACTAAATTAAAGTTAGTTCATGAGGCTAAAACTATAACTAAAATGTCCAAATATTTCCGTCGGCTAAAAAAAGACTAAATAAAAATGAAAAGAAGGGACTAAAATGATCCAAACTTCGGCGACTTCAGTTTGAAAGAGCCTCGTATCAAGGAACAGCTCTGTGTTTGTTCATGAAGCAGAGGACATTATTAGTGTGAAAACAATTATATATAAATGTAAAGTTTACTCAATCTATTTCAGATGTAGTCGACTAAATTTACGTGGAATTTTTGTTGACTAAAATTAGACTAAAACTATTTTTTTTTTGACTGAATCTTGACTAAAATTGAATTCCATTTTCGTCAAAAGACTAAGACAAAAACTAAATTAAGATTTGCTGCCAACACTGATCTGGAGTAGTTTTTCATTATGACATCAATGTGGGGAAGCAACACAACCACATGCAGAATTACAAAGCGTATTGAAAATTATATAATATTGTTAGGTAAATTTGATTCTGAAAACTGCTATCAAACCAAATATTGTTTCACTTTTGACGCCTGGTGGATCCTGAGACAGTGAAAAAAAATTGGCTGTACAAATAAATAATGAAAAAAAATAAAAATTGGATCTAAGAGATTTGAATTTGAATTGCATTTATTTGATCAGGGACAATGCCCAAAAACATTAGCGTAAGAAAAGAATGAAGAAAAGATGCCATGTGCCAGGCTATTGCAAAAAATAGTAATTTCCTGACAAATGTACATGTCATACACAGAGAAAACTATCAAACATTCACCAAACCATTCATACAGTATCACAGTCACTCTTTTTGGTCAGGTAAACATATATAGTAAACATACTATATTTTATACATGAGATCATTTAATTTGGAAAAGTGTTGTCTTTTCATTTTCCTACTGGAAAAAGATTGAAAAGTACTGCCCTATAACTCATTTTAATTCTCTCATAAGCGCTCACGAAGAACTACAAATGCATCTTCACATTGTGCCAAGCTAAGAAGGTTTGAGGGGGTAGTCCATCCCTGACTGAGAAGCACCACATGGGCGGCATCCGGAGGTTGTGGAGTTTTAACTGAACTAAAAAACACTTTCTCCTGGGCTTTCAATAACGTGAAGTTTCGGAATTGGTGAGGGTGTAATTTGCTCTGCTGTGTTTTTGCTGAGCCGGGCCTTGCTCATTGAATTGCGCTCCACGTTGAACTGTTGCTTGTAATCCATCATTGCTAAGCAGCACGCCTCTTCACAACTCGAGAGGGGCGCACAGTTCTTGTGTCCAGAGTCCAGAGTTTATTTTGTGCATACAAGTCACTGTACTGCATTACAGAATATAAATGCACCGTGTTTCGTTTTCGGGCGTGTTATAACATGGCTGGGGCTCATTTAAAGGCACACTGCATAACATTTCACCCAATGAATAGAATAAAATACAAGCGTCTATTATATTACAGATATTTTTATTGTTGAAAAATGCCTAAAAGATGATTAACCAAACGTGTCTTTGCTGTGAGCGGCTCAACGCTCCTAACCCCTGACTCGTAACTTTCCTGGGACCGGGGACGCCTCCAGCTCGTCTCCATGGAGATGTTGACTAAAGGCAGCCAAATATGAGATTTTAAATACTTTAGATCCTCATCCATATCCATTCTTTGATTACTCACAGTGAAAAGATAACATTTTCTGTGTCCAGCTTGTCTTCAGGAGCCTGTTTTGTATTTCTGGCAACAGTATAGAGATCAGGATCGTGATGTCATATCCCAAAGTATTATGGGATTGTGCTGCGTTCCAGTTGTCCTCGGAGGTCGGAACTCCGAGCCGGGAGTGACGTTTCCTCCGAGTTACTGTGTTCCAGTTGTTAGGTTGGAAATTTTAATGAGATAGTGACACAAATACATAATTTAAGATACAAAGTTGGTAAAAGTCAGCTGTTTATGCCCCTAACTAACTTATTTTATAAAGCCAAACAGTGTGGTTGTATTTATGTTTTCATAGTCATTTACAGAGCACAGATAGCTCTTGTTGTCATTAGCCTCTGGTGCGTTAGCAACATTAGCATCGCAGATCAAACACAGTCTATTTAATAACTGCTGAGGCTCAACTGCAGCGCTGGAGCCGAGTGACAGACAGCGGGCGAGCAACAGAGGGCAACTAAAGGGTTAGAAACACAAGAAATACAAAATTATAGAAGTCGGCTGTTTTTATTTATGCCTAACACTGGGCGCCGCCATGTTGTTTTCTCTAATCCTGGCTTGAGAGATCCAACCCAAGTTTCCCAGTCGGAATTACAAGGTTGGTGTGCGTTCCAGTTGAAATGCGTTCCAGTGGTCAGAGCTCGGAAATTCCGACTTCCGAGGACAACTGGAACGCAATATAAGCAACAGGTTTTTTTCCATATTAAACTAATGGAGGTTATAAAAGGTAAAATAATGGAGTAATCGTTCATGTAAAAGCATATTGACACTACAGTGAGTTGGATGTAGCAGTGACTCAGCAGCTAACAGAGCTGTTCCATGGCTCTTTTCTCCACTTTTTATAATGTTTCTCGCCAATGTTAGTCTATGGACAACGCTTGCTAGTAGCTGCAAATATGGCGGATTTCCATGGCAACAGTGGATTTTCCCAAACTCTATAATCCAAAATATACAGAGTGTGCCTGTAAAATCCACATGTTAATTTTGTTCTTTTGAATTTCAATTTTATTTTGACAGATTGAGAAGATAATGAACTTGATTGGAGCAGGCATTGAGTCCAGGAAGACCACGCCAACTTCAGGTAGGTGAATACAGTCATGCACCAGAGCAGAAGTTGTTTCATATGTTCTCTGCTGCGTTCTTGCCGTTAATGCACTATTGTTTCCACTGTCGATAGAGTTCGACATGTTGGGGAAAATGACACTAAAACATGTTGCCAAACCCACTAAACTCAAACGACTAAATAGTGTTTGGAGAGATAAACAAAACAAGAGGGAGCCTTTAACACTGCCAACTAATTTGATTTAATTACATGAAATAAGGCGTATAGACTGGTAAATATATACTTTTAATTATTATATTGTTTTTTTTAAATGACGCCAGCTAAAAACATCATATTATGAGTAGATATTAGGTTGACAGGCACATTATTATTCAAATTAACCCAAAGTGGACTAAACCAGGACTAAAACTGGGCTAAACCAAGTCTAAAACTGGGCTGAACTAGGACTGAACCAGGGCTAAAAATGTACTAAACCAGGTCTACATCAGGATAAGACAAGGGTGAAACCGGGACTAAAACCAAGCTAAATTAGTGATAAACTAGGACTAAACAGGGTCTAAATCAGGTCTAAACCAGGGCTAAACTCGACTAGACCAGAGCTAAATCAGAGTTAATCCAGATGAAACCAAATGGTGATGGAGATAAGTTTTATTCCTTTAAAAAACATGTTGAATCAAATTTTGTGCCACAGTCAATGAAAAAAGACTTCATCTGCCTGACAAATAATATTTAGTCGCCTTCTCTGGCGTCGTGCTGATCCTTGAGTCCATTTAGGGTTAATCTACGTCAAATTGACTGAAATAAAGATCCGTCAGTGGTTCCAAACGTGTGGGGGGTCGCAATCACTTTCTGCTATAAAAAAGTGGCCAACTGCATGGAGCCGAGTCAAACATAGTGGGATTATAAGCGAGTCCAGGGCTGGTTTTAGAAACGAAAAATGGCACATGTTGGACACTTTGCCAGCCCTGTCCCCACTATTCACACCAGCCCTGTCCCCACTATTCACCCCCCTTCACGCCATACTATCCAATAAAGCTTTATGGCCCAAACATCTTTTAAAACAAGTTGTTTTCCATGAGCATTTCCCCTCCAGACATATGTGTTTCTGACATTCAGCCGTTACAAGTACAGATGCTGGAGGTGTCTGTACTGTCCTTTAAGTTACCGTGAATCAGTCTGACATTTCTTTGGCACTTCATTATTGTTTGCTATGCACAAGGTTTCCACTTTATGGGAAATCTAATTCTAAATTCTCCTCACTATCATATTGTCTTTTAGTGGAGTTTGTACTATATATCTCTCTGGTGATATTATGCTTCATCAAGTGTCCTTCAGGCTGTGCGGAGCGAGGAGCCAGCTGGCATCTGCACGGTTTGTTTAAACAACAGTCCTAAGCTGATCTACTGGAATCCTGTCGTCTTAGAATGCCTCCACAGTATGGGTTCTTTCGACATCATGTTTTTTTGGAGTGAAATCCCATTAGTCATGGCCTGTATTACTTGGATTCAACAAAAGTGTGATATCTGCAACATGGGCAGACACCGTTGTTTGTTGCTTCGACCTTCTGAGCAGTTATTATGTGCACTTGGATCAAGGGTGCTTCTCCTTGATAGAGAATAAGCACTTATTTATTCAGAGTTTTCTGCACATAAAGCATGCCATATACGTGTCACTTGCTTCTTAGACAACTTAAGTTTTTTAAGTTGAGCTTTACTGTTGTGTATGACCTCTGTTTAGGCGAGCGGGCGGTTAACTGCAGGTTGAGTGCTGCCATTTGTGATGCTTTTTGTAGCACCACAGCATATTCTATGTTATAGCTATGGACACCTACTATGTTTGAACGGCGAGACTCTAAGCTCTCAGTGGGTGAAAACCGTTTATTTCTACATGCCTTTGTTCCTTAGAAATCCCAAGCTAAAAACAGGTTGGTTTTCATCAAAATCACAGTTTTTTTTTCTAAAGACAGAGATATATATATGCGTTTTTTATGAAACATGCGGCGTTTGAGCCGGTCACGCTTCTGACATTTCCAGGTCAAAGGACTTGTGTACGGTCAAGTGTATGACTGGACACAATGCAGCAATAACAATCAAATGCCGCGTTGTGATAAAATGGCCAGATGAAAATGTCCAGATTGTGACTTTTCACGAGTTTTTGATCATCATTTATTTTTGTTCTCTTCATCACAGAGCTCCCAAAATCACACAAAAGGTGTGTTAGAGTGTCTGGTTTCATAATGATAATTATTATTATTTTTTTAAACGCAATATTCACATTCAATGTGTTAAAAATATATATTTAAAAAATTGACATAAATATGTCAGTAATATATATATATATATATATATATATATAAAAGTATTGCATTTTTTGTTTTCAAATAATTGTATTTTATGCATGAAAATTGTCACAATTTTTATTTATTTATTTCTTGTATTAAATAATGGATAGAGCCAGGTTTAAATGTAAGGTTTATTTGTTTATTAGTTGCAAAGATTTGTTCTGAGCTGATTTGGGATATCTTGTTTAGTTTTTTGACTTAACTAGTTACTCATGAATACATCTGTAAAAAGTCAAATTTTGTCTTGTTTTTTGGGACCCCAGACTCAGTAAATTAGGCTAGACATTAAAAATTTAAAAATCCCTCTGAACAAACCTTCAAAATATTGTCTAAGTTCAAGACTGGAATGTTTTGAGTCTGTGGGAGCTGCTAAAGTGGAGATGAAAATGCATATTGAGAAAATGCTCTTTGAAGTTACGATTTCTCATATACAGTAGTTCTATGGGGAAATGTTGCAATAATTACACTCCTTATTGTAGAGATTAGGGCATTTATTTGTTTCTAGCTGAAAGTATACTCCTATATATGTTTAAAGAGCAAACTGGCCCAAAATTGACCATAAAATTGACAAACATTTGTTTTGCCTGCACTGTGTCCCTTTAACCTAATTATAGATCTCTGGTATGTCTCTGGCATGTGTATTTGTGGCACTTGTTATCCTTGAACGCTTGTCACTAATTGGGAAGTTGACTTAATTAGCGCTGTCTATTGCTGGTTAAGCTGCTCAAACAAGAGTGGCGGAACAAGGATAATTGGGAGACAGATGGCTATTCTCAGTTGAGTTTGTGTCTTTTTATGGAAAGATCTCAATACATAAAATCAATTCATAGCAGGGTTTTTTTCCCCGTCTTTTTTACATAATTAGTCATTTCACTTTTACTACAAAATTATCTGACTTCTTGAGCCAACCCCGCCGCCCGACTCAATTCTACACGGCCCTTGTCGGTTGTGTCATAATTGCTGTTATTTGCCTAACAGCGCAGGATGCTTCAGTCTGTTTGTGTACATGAACGCCGTGACGTTCAAAGAGTGTGCCTTTCCGTTTCCACAAATTAATTCAGCTTTGTGGCTCCTTTTCTCCAGTGTTTTGAATGTGCTGACGAGGACCTGCTGCTTTTCAAGTTTTCGAGCACAACCTCTTACATTTTCTCCATGAAACAAGGTATTTCTGAATTCTCCTGTAGCCTTGTCTGGACCGACGGCGTGTCCTGTTTAACGCGGGATAACATGGGATGAAACACTGACCCAGTTCCCCTCTGGATAGTCTGTCATTCTGTAATTAGGTGCCTCCGTCGTGGGAGGTGTTGCTGTCCCAACCGAATGAGAGTAATTGGAAGAGGTGGTGGCGGGTGTTTTTTGCTTTTATCAGCCTTCGTGTGGATAATGTAGTAGAAATGATGGGGAGGCACATGAGGAGCAGTAAATACTATCAATTTTATTTTCACTCATGCCTATCCCTTATCATGTCTTTGGCAAAATTGGCAGCTGCTTTCTCTTATAACGAAAGGCCGGAACATGATTGACAACGCACAATAATCAGCGTGTTCACATGCGTGTCAAAACTCTAATTACTTCAAAGTACTGTGTTGCTTTTTTATTCCATCTTGAGCTTTACTGGGTTATTTTCATTTCTGTATTTGTATAAGCACAGATCCTTTCCTCTCATAATGGAAGAATGTTCTGTGTAAACCTAAAAATGATATGATTCATTGTACACTCATCAATTTGCTTTGTGCACGATGTGACTGTGTTAGTTCCTCTGACCTGAAATAGTAAGGACCAGTACTTCCTGTCCTATGCATTTCCTATGGAGATAAACTTAAACCCGTTTCCATGGTGAACAGCGAGTTCCTGGGAGATGATAAGTTGATGGAGGGCGTGAATACTTCAGTGGAGGAGGTGTCTGTGTTTAGAACGGTCAGAGAGTGTATCTTGAAGGTAAAGGCTAACGATAATCTCATGAATTATCAAATTTAAAATAGTGCCACAAATGTGAAGTAATCTAAGTTGTGGCCATAAGTTTACATACCATTTTAATCCTTTGGCCATTTTTCATAGAATACAGTATGAATGATAACACACAGATCTTTTTGTCCACTCGTGCTTAGTGGTTGTGCAAACATTTTATTGTCAAAGAACTCAGTTTACTCTTTTGAAATCACCAATGTCAAATGTCCCTGATCTAACGTTTACATGACCTTCAACAACTGCCAGGAAAATTGTTCAGGAGCAAAGAAAAACACACTTCAGCGGAAACACAGGACTCTCTGAAAAAATTGATGTTTGTTTCAAGATGCACAATATGTAAACTTCTGAGCAGGGATATTTGGCTAGTTTCTAGCTGAAAAGCGTAAACAAACAGGTTTTTTGACAATAAATGGCTTCACGCAACCACTAACCTAGCCTGGCCTTAGCCATCAGTAAACTCTGGTCAATTATCATTTCTCTACATGTTACGTCTGGGTCTGATCTCAGATACAGGCTGAACTTCATCCTACCATTCAGCGAGCGGGGGAGGCGGGTGTTGTAGGTGACGTCAAGCATGTACGGGGGAATGATAATTGACTGGAGTTTACGGATGGCTAAGGCCAGGCTAGCGATTGGGTAAAATCAGATCCAATCGTTTCAAACTTTAAAAGGAGCTCACCCCTCCCACCTGAAAACGGAGCTCAATTGTGAAGATGCACAGTGTCATCCTTTACAACTCATTACGACTCATTTCTCCAGCAATCTGCCCTTTTGCGTTCTTGCAGATTTGCTCATTACCTGAGAATTTGCGAGCTCATTACCTGCAGCTTAATCAAGTTCTCTGCTCAAATGTACCCAATCTCTTTTTCTTGTGTGAAATAATACAGCACACTGAATGGAAAGGAATCATGTAAAGAGACAAGGAGGAGACCACGAGATGTCTTTCTTCGCACTCCTTCACTGCTACCCACAATGGCGGTTTCTATCGGAAAACTTTGCCTCGGATTGTACAACCTATGCTCTGTTAAATATGCGTGCAGGAGTTGTCCATCGTAGGCAAAGATTCTTCAGTCTTCATCTGTACTCTGTAGTTGAAGTGTAGGACGTTTTGATCTTAGTCCAAAGATCGTCATCAGCTTAATAAGTCGTTGTTAAGAAGTCGTTTTTAAGCTGGTGACGATCTTTGGACTAAGATCGAAACGCCCTACACTTCAACTATAGAGTACAGACGAAGACTGAAGAATCTTTGCCTACAATATGCATGCAGTGTTTATTTGCGCTTTTCTTTTATTCCTTTTTCATGTATTATTTCTTCACCAGGAAATCCGAGTCTCCACGGGGACATTTTCACTGCCATTGGATCATTGTTGACAAGCCTAGTAGCCCAAAAACCGAACACTGTAGTGGACTTGGCATGTCATATTGTTAGAATCTTTCGTTTTTTTTGGCATATTGCAATACTTTCATCCTGATACACGCTTCCCTTCAAGTGGAACGGTGGAAGGAACGCGCTTGAATTTTAGATGATGTCACATGCTTGTAAAGGCTCCATCCTGCGAGTAGCCTCAGATGTGTTCTAAAAATGGTTGATGTGACATGAGCATCTGGAAGTACATAATGGATTTGGTCTTTTCCCTGTCATGCTGCATGACAGAAATGAAGAGACATTAATTGAGTCTTCTTGTCTTTGTTTCTTGTACGATTCCTTGCGCACCGCAGACTTGAATTGACGTTGGCCTCCTCGTCTTATCATTAAAGTGAAATGTAAATGCACAGAGCCATATGCTAATGTACAGGGTTTCAACCAGCTTATTTTTTTCAGCTTACCACGGTTATCTCTTCTGCGGCATGCAATCTTGTCTCGGTCACAAGCTTTTTAGGCTTTCTTTTCAGTGATCTCTCGCTCAGAAAGCTTTCCTGTCTGACAGTGGTGTCTTTTCTGCACTGGAAGGATCTGAGTGCTTCTGTGCAATTCTAATCAGTGCAGTACGTGCGGGAAGGGAGGGAGAGAGGTGGGGTAAGGTTAGAGGGACGGAGAAAACTGAGCATGTATGAGCATTTGTTCAAGAAAAAGGGGCAAAATAGAAGGCAGAGGCGCGCGGCGGGGATGGGGCTGCGCTGTGTGTGTTTGTGCGTTTGTCGCTGTGTTACAGAACAAGAGGCAAGGAGCGAGACACAGTGAGACGGCGAGTGCAAGCCAGGGAAAGAGAGAGAGAGAGGCGGTGGGAGGGACTGACGGAGAGGTGGTTACGTGGAGCAGCACCCCACTTCATCAGGCAGCATACGGCAGCCCTGCAGTGCGATCACACAGCACGGGGATGGGGCTACGAGACTGACAGCGGGAGAGAGACAGACAGAAAGAAAGCTTGAGGGATTTGCTTGGACGAGGAAGGGGAATGATCAATGACTGTGTTGTCTGTCGTGGATGTTGGAAGGACGTGGCAGCAGTGGCTGAGACTGAGGCAGGTCTGTGGTGTTTCATACTGAAGTAGCCGGCGCCAGGACGTTATGCCCTGTGAGCAGTGAGGGGTAGCGCGTGCCAGCCAGCAGCAGCTGCGGTGACTGCTTATGTGCTGCCTGCACGTCTCAGACAGGCAAGGGATGCAACAAACCTCTGCTCTGGCAGAGAGGCTGCAAGCCGTACTCAGCACCAAGGTGGGCTGTGGTGGGAGTGGAGGGTGCTTGCCTCAAGAAAGAAGCTAGCTTGACCTGCTTTGAGGTCCTACGTAAATCCACGCCTCACAGTCTATAGGATCATCTGTTTGTCTGGTGGATCTGGAATTGGAATTAGTGCTTTGAGACATGAATAGCACATTCTCAGGTGGAGTCATGCGGCCAGATAACATCTCAGCAGCTCACTGAAGACTCTGGATTTTGGGAGGCAAAGACAGTACTGGCAGCAACATTTTTTTCACCACAAGCAAAGAGAATACCTGGAGTTTTACACGGGATCTACACCTGGATCACTAATTGAGGATTTTGGAATTAGCTCAACTTGGAAATTCTTTGCGCTTTCTTTTTTGGCATAGGAAATACAATATGTCTACCTGTCAATACGTCTTGTGTCTTTGAACAGAGGACTACAAATGATTGAAAACACCTTAATTCTTGATCAAATTTAACACAAGTACCTCATCATTGATACAGAATGCTGCTACGTTCCATGTATGAGCCGTGTCCTAGCTTTCAAAGAGGTTGACCAATGAAGCCATGGGACACAGCCAGAGCCTTCCAAGTATGTGGTGAAGAGCCCAAAAAATTTGGGGAACCTAAAATTATCTTTGTACAAGTAACAAAATGCACTTGTTTTAGATTTAGTGGCTTTTTGTTGCTGTACACCATATTAACTATAATGGTCTAACCAAGTTTTCTGTAGGTTTTTCACATCAGTAGTTTTATTTATTTATTAATTTTATTATTTAGGCACTTGTTTTTCACTCGCTCATCTTCTCACTAAAGGAATGTTTAGTGAGTTGTGTTTGTTGGAAGATGCCGTAGTGGCTCAGTCCAACATAACTCAAGTTTCCAAATTTCAGATGGGCTTCCTTCCTTGCACTACCTCCACCCTCGCTTGACATCTTCAGTCAATCACTAACACCCGTAGGTGTAGCCAAGTCCACCCCCTGCAGGGCTTACAGGGCCTGCAGCACTTCCTCTCCTCCTCGTGTGTTTGAATTAGTGGGCGCCCGCCAGTACCGTGGGAGCCCCTCACCCCCAGCCTGGACCCTGTCTCCCCCCCACCCCGCCTGGTGCTGCTGCACTCGGCTCTGCCTCTGCTGGCCAAGGATGATGTGGCAATGCCATGTGTCGTCCTCTGAGTGCCGCTGCTACCGGCTGAACGGCTTCTCCCTGCTGAAGCGCTTCCCTCTCTCAGCAGATGGGGCCTGTGGTAAAGCCCTGGACCAGCCGGTGGGAGAGTGGCTGGAGCACGTGGGGCTGCCGCAGTACGAGAGCAAGTTCCTGCTCAATGGATTTGACGACCTACGGTTCATGGTGAGTCACCTGCAGCATGTCATCTCATGGGTCAGATCCACTTTGCATCACCTTCAGCATGTGGACCACCCACTTATGCTTTACTGCTGTCTTCTTGCACATCACTGTATAAAGCCTTGCCTGATCCTCTCCCCCATTACTTACCTTTCTCCTTAACCTTTTCAGAACGAATGACCCTGCTTTTATTTATGATCCTACACCTGATAAAGAGTATTAGCTGTCACCTATGGCAAGACAAATGATAAGGCAAAGCCATTAATGTTTCCCCAGCATTCCCAGTCATATAACCTCATCCACTCAACTGTTCCCTCCCTCTCTCTTATGAAGTCCCAAATTCCACCTCTACTGTACTCAACTTGCATATAGCTAGATAAATTGAAATTTTGATGGTTGCTCCTCAAATCTTACTAAATCCTTCCTTGTGCTTTGCCTATGGTGCCAATATGTAAAATAATATTCTCAACATTGCACATTATCAGTATACTTAATAATCGTATAGGCTATAATAATTGAATAAGACTATAATAGTTATACTTTTTAGAGCCATTGATCATAACTAAAAAGATTATCATGTTCCTTCTAAGGAAGTTTAATTGTAATGACAGATTACTGCATTATGTTTTCAAATCCCTTTTTTCATGTTGCTATGAAATCATATAAGCACTAACAGTCCAGCCCAAAGGCTAAATGTAGACATTTTTCAGACCATAAAGCTGCATTAGCACTCTGGCTATATGTTACATCAGATTGTCACAGCTGAGTAGAGTTAAATGGGACCAGTAAGCTCAGGGGAAAGTGATTGTATTCCAAGTCTGATCGACGCGTGGCTCTCTGGTGGTTTACCTCCCAACGAAGCTGTAGAAGGGCATCACATGGACATGTGTTTACACCGTGTACAGTGTGGGCTCAGATTGGCTTTGTTTATAGCTGACATCATACTGGAGATGTGCTATTCATAGACCTCATATGACACTTATGTAAAGGTCAACATACGGATTACAGCTGGACAAATTCATTTGCTGTTATTAGTTTGGGGGCAAACATGTGTGCAGGCTTTGTTCTCCATATGAGTGTAGACTCCAATTAGCATAAGTAAAAATAAACACACTTACCGTTTTCCTTTGTTTTAATTATGTAAATTAAAATAATGATGTGTTACAATGTTAGTACGTGTTTAAGAAGCAAATAGTGTGTTGTTTGTCACGACTAAAGACTAAACAAAATAAGTTCTGAATGGCAGTCTGGCTGGATGATGACCATGGATCATTAAGCATTGTGATGTTCATGTTCATGCTGCAACTAATGCGTCTTGAGACTTGATGCATGGAGGAGATAAATCATTAGGTTTACAAGGGAAATTAAGCGTGGGTATTTGTGTGTGGATGTGGAGGTTGCAAACAAGGAAAAGGTCACAGAAGTCATACAAAATGTGAACCTTTCATATTGTGCCCTTTGTGCCGGACTGGATTTGTATGTAATCAATCTCAGTTCACGCTGAACTTGTTTGAGGGACAGAGGAGGAGCTGTGGATGGTGTAGTCTGTGGTACGGTGTGTTCCGTTCACTTTCAAGTTTAATACAACAGCAGATCAATAATGCATGATCAAATGGATCAGGATAAAAGCAGTAATGTAGACTCTTTGATTGTGTCTGCCATGATACAGTAGAATAGACTCTGTATGTCCACACCGATGTACGTTACATTGCTTTGAGGAAAGACGCTTTTATGTTTGAGAAGAATCTAGATTTATACTAAAGAATGTTTACTTTATTGTTTCTGTAGGAACATGTATCCTCTGCAATTGACCAATCTTCAGTCAGTGCTGGTTTGGCAGCTGTCATATCAGTGGACAGGCGTGATGAATTGCCCAGGGACTCCTCTCTAGAGCTTGAGCTGGTTAATGATCAGACGTATCTACAGTATGTTTTGTGTTGATGGGGGGAAATTAAAACCCCTGGAGGAAACCTACTCAAAGTAGCCCACGGTCCCAGGACCTTCTTGATGTGAGGACAGAGGGCCAATGTTTCTTTGTAGGTTCAACAGGTTCAACATCCTGTGAATAATTTGATTCACAAAAGAAGACAACATAAAGGGAAACTGTTTATTGAATTACTTCTCCTCATGAAACCGTTAATCATATTATTTCATTGTTTCATCTATCATCTAATAATGATCAGTGTCCCCATTAACAGATTAGACCGGCCTCTTAGAAGTAAAAAAAAAATCATTGCTACATGTTTTGATAAAATCCTAAAATTGGTTAATGCAAGAAAACGATTCAATGTGCTCTTGAAACATTGTTGACTCGATGTTGATCAGGGTCAGCACTTAACACGCAAATACGTCAGATATAAAGGACTGAAATAAAAGATATTTACAGCCAGAAGGTCATGTGCCTGACTTGTAAAGTTTCCTCCAGAGGCAGAGAGCAATACTCACACAAGCCGACCTCTGCGTGTGACGATTGCTCTGAGATACAGCTTTTGAGGGATCATGAATTATGAACAGCTGTGTGCCCATTCTCATCATTTTACGCAATCGTTATCATTGTGGGCCTCTTTCATAGCTCCAGAAGTGGGGCGCCTCTAGACTTTGTTCTTACACGTCTTGTTTACTCTATAATACTGTTTTTTTTTACTGTCACCATATGTTTTACAGTACTCAGATATGACAATACGAATCACAAATGCGTGATGTTACATTGATTTTCCATTGAATCACGCCTGGATTCATGGGGAGGGCCAGTGAAGACTCAAAATAAAACCTACAGTTGTGCCCAAAACCTTAGTACACTTGTCCATTTCATAGAATATGAATAATAACACAAAGACCTTTATTTCACTCATGGTTAGTGGTTGCGTGGAGCCATTTATTGCCATTGTTAGTTTACGCTTTTGAACTAGAAACTAGCCAATATCCCTGATCAAAAGTTTACATCTGAGCATCTTGAAACAGAGAGTCCTGTATTTCAGCTGAAGTGGCTTTTTCTTTGCTCCTGAACAGTTTTCCTGGCTGTTGTTGAAGGTCATGTAAACGTTAGATCAGGGACATTTGAGTAGTTTCTGTTTAATTATGATTTCAAAAGAGTAAACTCAGTTCTTTGTCAATGAATGGCTTCGCACAACCACTAACCATGAGTGGAAAAAAAGATTCTTGTGTTATCATTCATATTTTATGAAAAATGGGCAAAAGATTCAAAGGTTATATAAACTTGAAAGGGTAAACGTTTGGCCACAACTGTATGTCTTTCATTTTTACAGACAAATAGTGACATTTTACACTAGAACAGTCCTTCCCAAACTCCAGCAGGTCGAGGCCCCCCTTATCAATCCAACAATTCTAAGCCCCCCCAAGTATTAAAGGGACTATACCTGATATTTCAATTCGAAACAATGGAAGCGAAAGCCAGTCCTTTAAATTGAAAGTTGTGGTCCAAACTCATTCCTAACACATTTCTAAAATCCCATTTCTTCATGCTGATGCGTTTATAAAGACATGGACAATAAAGACATGAACAATTTCACAGCTTGCAGGGTCACTTTTTAGGGTCGCTGTCCCAGAAATGCAATGAAAACTAGCCTGAAAGCTCAGGAAATGGACAGTAATGCTTTATATTTAGATGCAAAGTTGTATATCCACAAAAGTCTGAGTTTACAATGTACTGAAGGATGACTAAACAAATTTCATTCACTCTCCAGGAAAAAAAAAATCCGGTATAGTGCCTTTAAGACATCACTCCTTTTAAAGAATAATGTTTTTCTCATTAATTTCGCAAACATTGACATTAAAAATGCAAATATTAGTAACCACACTGTTCTAACTACACTAATTCCTATTTTAGATGCAATAAGTTGTTTTTATTCTTGTTTAAGTGCAACCAGACTAATTTGACCAAACTGAGCCCTATATGGGACAAAGTTTTTTTGTGATACTGCGCTTTACAAAAATAAATTGCAATTATATTATCAAGAAATGTTCATTTTTTGATCAGTTTTTGCAGTGTGTAGGATAAATCCTTATTTCCTTATAATTAAACGCACATTAAGTTCATTAAAACTCAACCTATTTGAATGTGAATGATGTGTATTCAACGTTTGGAGGCCCCCCTGCAGTCCCCGGCCCCCATTTGGGAATCACTGCGCTCGAATATTCTCTGAGACGTATCCCAAAAGGAGCAAACATTTTATTTCTCCAAGCAACTCTACTGTGGGGCGATCAGTAGTGCAATCCTAATCCACTGTTGCCTTAACGGAATGCATTTAGTTAGAAGAAGCTGTGTCTGCAAGTCAACTCAGATTATATCAAACTAGCAGGGCTCCTAAGCAATGTAAGAACTCAACCATACATTCCCATCACATGTTTCAAATGCGGCATGAAATAATAAGTTGGCGAGTCTCCCGAGGCGTCATCAAACTTCAAACTGTGTTAATAAAAGTGAAAGTCTATTTTGGGATCCCCTTACATCAGAGCCGCTTCGTTTTGACCTTTATTCTAGCGATCAGTGAGTAATCTTCAGACTGCGCCCTGATACAAGGCTCCGAGTTCTGCCGTATTGTTCTCTGAAGCCGGTCCAATAAGAGGCGATTGAGTAAAGACTAGCCAACGTTTTAACATTCTTGGCCAGGAAGACTCCATCTGCAGCTACCTCAGGGAAAAATCCACTCACCTCTGCACTCTCCTTAAGCCTCAACAGAATTAGAGAATTAGAACTTACAAGATAGGAGGAAAACACATCTAAATGGTAATGCCTGAATGTTTAAATGTGTTATTGATAGATACACTGTATATATTTTAGTGGTCTTGTCTCTTACGTCTTATGCAGTGTTCATTTTGGCCAAACCTTCTGCCGTACAGCTTAAAAATAAATGTGTGAAACATACGACTCTGCCCTTGGATCTGAAAATGTATCAAGCAAAAATCCAAATCGTCTTGTGTGATAAAAATAATAATTTCCAATGGTTCTTTTCAAATACCACAGCTGAGTGGTCTTGTTGACGCTATTTCCAGAGCCTTGGTTCACTGGGATTCGCTCACGATCAGATTGATTACTCCTGGCATGCGCAATTTATTTGACTTCATTGTCCTCCCACTCGGGAATTGCAGCGTGTGTCGGGGAGGTGCCTGGTGTGTGTCTATGGCGTGGCCTCGCACTCATATTAACATGCTACTGTTTGGTCATGGCACATATTCGCCTGGTTTATATGTGATCATCCTTTATTCCCTTTTTCTTTTTCACTGCACCACTCTGCCCTCCGCAAACACTACATTCTGTCCAGTAGGTTTGCCGATAATAGATTTGTTTTCAGTCAGCGCATGCCTTAGCCTTCATGTATGTCAACATTTGTATGCATGCTGTGCGTGGTGGTCTGAGTGTGGATGTATTTACAGTATTTGTATGTCTCTATCTGGATTTCTCTGTGTCTGTGCCTGTGCAGGGAAGTAACGTGATGGAGGACCAAGATCTCCGAGACATCGGGATCACTGACCCAGGACACCGAAAGAAAATCCTCCACGCCGCACGCAACTTGCCTAAGGTACTTAACATCAGAGCGCCGAGGTGGGACAGTGACAGATAGCACCTAAGGAAGAAGAGGGGACTCAGAATACATCATCATAAATGGAGCAGATAAGCCAAAAACTAAATAAAATGACTAATGTGGTGCATTGTCGGTGAACATGGCCTATTTCTCACGGGAAAGCGTGGCTGAAAAGGGCTTGTTATCTTGCCATTAAATTATAAAGAGGAAATAGATGTCTTTGTCTGTGAGGGTGGTTCATCAATCTTTCCCGAAGCAATCTTATACTCATTACAGATAAATGCACTGCATAGTGTTTCCTATGATATACAGTTGTGTACATAGTTCGTTTGTGCCATCGGTTTAGTGGCTCTATATGGATCTCTCTCTCTCTCTTTCTATCTCTTATACACTGTATATATACAGTATATACACTCTACATAAGGCTGTCCACATATACAGTACTGTATATGAGCCCCTGATAATTCTCTAGTTTCTCATGTTTCCTGATCAGTTGGTATTGCTATGTCAACCTCAACAGCTTTCCTCTGCTGTTTGTCTGGTGTGTTAGATTTGAAGCTCTATTGCTCTGGTGCTCAAGGCCTGCTCTTGTGCTGCCATGCTTAGTGCCTCTGTGCTGTCCTTCAGTCCAGCTCTTTCGAGCCATAGATAGGATTTCCTGATATCAGCTACTTCAGCTATGTTTGGGTGGTACATCCCATGTAGGGGCTTGTCCTCCCATCATGGTCCCTCCTCCAGCACCTCATCCTCTGTTCCTCATTGTCTGAGACATTCGCTGAACACATGTGTTGGGGCCTTTCCTCTGATGTACTGGATAGTGGCTCTCACGCTCACTAGTCCTCAGCCTCCTTCCTTACGGATAGCGTACAGTCTCAGGGTTCTGGATTTGGGGTGGAACCCTCCCTGCATGTTAAGAAGCTTTTATGTCTTAACATCTGTGGTCTGTATCTCTTCCTTTGGACAACTTATTATTCCTGGCAGAGTGTAGCTGCTTATTTCCAGGGACTTGTTTTTGTCATTGAGCTGACTTCTTAGGACTTGTCTAATTTGTTGTAGGTATTTGGCCTCCTCTGGGGGGTTGCCATTTGCTTGTGGGATTCCAAGGTACTTTTAACAGTCCTCAATGTCTGCCATTGTCCCATTTGGGAGTGAAACCCCTCTTTGTGGACTACCCTCCACCTCTTCTCTTGTGTCCTCCACTTCACCCTCATTGCCTAGTGCTTTGGATGACTTGTGTCATATGAAAGCACTACTAATAAGATTCCCTTTCCCCTCTTAGTCACCATCTGACCACAGTTCTCGAAGCCGAATGACATTCTAATGTCCATGCTGTAGATCCTGGTGGTGTGTATCAGTGAGTCGATGTCTTGCTCATTGATGTCATTCATGTACAGGGTGTGCCTGATGGTGGATCTGCTCCTGATCGAGTGGCCAGTCTTGATTATTTGTGACCACTTATCATAGCCGCTATGATACCGGACATAAGCTTCCATGCTGTGGAGAGGCAGGTTATGTGCCGATAGTTAGATAGGACTATTCCCTTGGATCCTTCAGGATCAGGATTGTATGCCCTCTGTGAGCCTTTCAGGGTGAGTCCCATCCCTTAGCACCTGGTTCATTTGTGCTGCCAGGCGCTCATGGAGTGCAGTGAGTTTCTTTAGCTAGTAGGCATGAATCATGTCAGGGCCAGAGGCTGTTTTCATACTTGGATGTCTGCCACTGAGATGGTGACTGGACTCTGTTTAGGGAGGTGCTGTGGTCCTCTTTCAAAGCCATCAGCCACTGTGCATCGCTGTTGTGTGATGTCTCCTCCCATATGCCTTCCAGTACTGTTCAGTTTCCAGCCTTGGTCTGTCTGCTCTGCTATTGTTAACCTACCACTGACGTACACTTTCGCTGTTGAGCCGGTTTATTCATCTGGCTTTAGTACTGGTTTTCTCATTGCACCTTTCTGGGCTTTGATTTTAGCCCCCAACCTTCTTTTCTATGGTGGTATTTAAATCTCATGGTTGCTCTTATGATAGACAAGCATCTCTAGAATCACGGCTGCTGAAGTCTATATCAGCTCAATGGTTTCAGTGATGGTTGATGTAGGGATCGCTCTTAATGCTGCATTCACATTGTCTAAGAGACGTTCTGATGGTGCTTCACTTAGCCTCTGTAATTGCCATTGGGGTTGCCTAGAGGTTATTCTTAACATGGAAAAAAGGTTGAAACGTACAACTCTGTTGCTCCTGACAAGAGTTCATTCTTGCCATGATCTTATCTTTCAGGTCGCTGCCTCGTTCAGCGTGGTTGCACTTATTGGGGCTTGTTATCTAATTTTTGGAGGTGATGTTATTTCCCCTCGTACCTGGTGTCCTGGCTAACCTTTGCCCTAGCATTCGTGTTGTACCTCGCCAATCTAAAGCTGTGATAGCAGTTGCTGTCTGTGGATGTTGGAACACTGAGCTACTAGTAGTTTTGCTGTTAGTGTTGATTGTGAGTTTGCATGCAACCGCTCTGACTGGGATTACTACAGAAGTAGCATGCCAACAGAGTCTTATTCTTGCATCTCGCATTTCCGTCTTGTTCTGGGTCTCCAGCACCATACACAGACCTTGTTTGGCCTTTCATTGACTCTCATTCTTTTAATTGACAATAAATAGATAACTTCTTACTCATTTGGAAAGATAAGTAAGTAAGATACACCTGGTGCTCCGTGGTGCGTACCAAGGGGCAGGGCAGGGCTGTTGCACTACGTTCGCCACAACCGTGTGTGTGAAATACAGCAACAGTGGTCATTTTTACATCATTAATACATTTATTATTATATTATAGGCTGTCAAAGGCACTATATAGAAAGGTGACTGAGAAATAGACTTGCATATCACCACTGTAGCTGTGTTGTCATATTTTTGTTATATAATGTACTGCATTGTAACACTGCGTGTTTAGATAACACCAGCGTTACTGGAACTGCTTGTTCTTTGTTACTTTCTTGATCCGTTTCTGCTTTGTTCAGGTGAAGGCGCTGGGCTGTGATGGCAACACATCGCTCGCCTCTTGGCTGGATAGCCTTGGACTGCACGAGTACCTACCCAACTTCCTCACCAGTGGCTACCGCACGCTGGAGTGTGTTAAAAACTTGTGGGAACTGGAGATTGTCAATGTACGTATTCTTTTTTTGGCATTTAAATTATTGTCCAACTAAAGGATTTGTTATAGCTAGTCTCAATCAGTGTGTAAATTGAAAAGGAATACATCAAATGGTAAATGCTAACAGAGTGCTTAAGTAACAGAGACACGCCAATGCATATCATTTGCATGTCTTCTGCATAAATATCATCCAGAAATGATGTAGTAATTAGTAGATAAGGCATCACATCTAAGTAAAAGAGTGTGCACTGATGGGAAATATCTTTATTTTGATTTATCTGGGTGGAATGGGTTTAACATTAACATCATTAGTGATAACAAACAGCAAACGTGTG
The DNA here is from genome assembly GCA_900303255.1 of Lesueurigobius sanzi. Taxonomy (NCBI): domain Eukaryota; kingdom Metazoa; phylum Chordata; class Actinopteri; order Gobiiformes; family Gobiidae; genus Lesueurigobius; species Lesueurigobius sanzi. The sequence goes on from OMNZ01053016.1 coordinate 38,161, forward strand.
CCACTTTGGCTGAAGGATCTAACATATATATGTTAATTTACCTCTTCGGGTGTTACAGCAGTTACTCCCTCTGGTGAATTCTGCTGTTTTTATATTGATACACAACAAATACTAATGCAAATATAGACAGAGATTTAGCTTCTCCTTTTTTTGTTGTTGAAAAACACAATATAATGTGCATTTTTAAAGAATACTGTATATACATTTCTCAAACACACTTACGTATGTAATTATCTCAGATATGCTCTTGTTAAAGATACACATTTGTAGCATGCTGAGATGTGCAGGTTTGACTGGTAGGAGACTGGAGGTTAACAGTCTGTTGTTGCTTATTGTGAATGCAAAGTTGCATGCAAACATTTATGTGTTTATCGTCCTTCTACATCAGTGGTTCTCAACTGGTGGGTCGGGATCCAAATGTGGATCGTGGAACCTTCTTCAGGGTGGCAAGCCTTTCCCAGTGAACATTTATTTCAAAATTAACTAATGAAATAGGCAAAGATTCTTCAGTCTTCATCTATACGCTGTAGTTGAAGTGTTGGATGTTCGATCTTAGTCCAAAGATCGTCCTCAGCGAATAAAGACGTAAACGCGCTCGTGGGTCTCTTAAGAGCAAACCAGAAGGAGGAGTTAACCAAGAGAGGAGGGACTTAGAGGTTAACTCCTCCTTCTGGTTTGCTCTTAAGAGACCCAGAAGCATCCTTAAGTCTTTATTCGCTGAGGACGATCTTTGGACTAAGATCGAAACGTCCAACGCTTCATCTACAGAGTACAGATGAAGACTGAAGACTGCTTGCCTACGATGGACAACTCCTGTACGACTGAGAACCTACACAAACTAATGAAATAGTGCAAAACCTTCTGGGTCTATTTAGAGTTGAATTGATCATTAATCTAGCTTTTTAGGCTTATTTCATTCTTATTCGAGAGTAATTTGTGGGAAAATACAGTACTTTACATAATAGATAACAAATTAAACTCCTGTTTGGGATGTTTGTCTTTAACCTGACACTGTACCAGTTAAGAAACGTTTTCATGTCACTGTTTTTTTAGGACACAAAGAGAAAGGATATGTGGCATTTGCACTATCTCCCTCACAGTTTATACAGTATGTATAGTGTGAACAGAGAGCGCACAAAAGCTGCAGGAAGTGTAAGTGCAAATGCAGTGCGTGGATGCTTGTGTCCAGCAGACTGTGTTGTTTTGCTTGGGAGGAGAAGCAGAACTGCCTTGGAGCAGCATCTTGGTCTTAGCTTACTTGTCATCGCCTCCCTGAACATATTAGCAAACAAACAACCATTTCAGAAAATTAGAAAATTGGATTGCATTATTACACTCACATGGTTCCAGACCTTAGTGTTGCGAGAGGATAAATGTATTTTAAGGTATCAGGCCCAGAATAAATACTCAGAATCAGAATAGAATTTATTGCCATTGTCAATGAAGGTTTCACAGACTAGGTAGTTTTGTCGGTGTACTCTGCAACATGCAAACATAAACTATGGGACAAAAGGTATAAAAAATCTATAAAACTATAAGGCATGCATAAAAATAGAATAAGATAAAGAATCTATTTATCTTTAAGTAATAAGATAAAGAGAATATTACTCTTACACTGCACTATTACTCTAAAAGCCATTTTGGCCCCATTGACTTCCATTATAATCACTTATCCTCGTGCCAGTACAATGACAGAATGTGGAAGCCTCTGAATATGTTTTATTCAGAGGCTAACAATACACATGGAAAACATTATATATTTTTAACCGTTTTATTAATTTAATTTATTTAATTCCCATTGAATCTAATGATAAAGAACTATTCAAAATCCTTTTTAGATTGTTCAGGGGGCTCTCTGGGGCCGGTATTTCAGCATGTGACTTTTTGTTTACAAGCTCCTGTTTAGGAGTAAAACTATGAAAATGGACACAGTGACAGGGTTTAATTTTCACAAAACAACACAAGCCTTTTTCTTTATGTTCAATATCTTTTCAATACGACCCCATGCCAAGATTTTGTCTTAAGGTGGCCACACACTACAGGATTTTAAATCTTTTGAGACTAAAAATCTGTGCACAGACCACACACACTTGAGGACAGACATGAGGACACACACACACATGAGAAGTCCCACCACAGATCATGCCATGAGAGAAAGTTTTTATTGAGCCATGCCTCCTCAGACTAAAAATCTTGCTAAATATCCTCTAGTGTGTGTCCAGCTTTAGACACAGCATGCGTTTTGTTTTAAATCAAAATCCATTGTTGGACTAATCAATGAAAAGAATAATTAAAATTTTAAAGAAGGAAGACACGCACACCCCAAAATTCTAAACAGCGTGCCGGACCGAGGGAGAATACAAAAAAGCAGAGAGAAGGTCCGCACAGCTTACTTGGCTCCCACAAATATTAATTTAGTGTTTACACCAAAGTGACGTTTCGGGCGTCTTGGCCCTTCATCAGGACTCATCAGTGACCCATTTGGAGCTGGTATTACCTGCACAACCAAAATTCACTTTGCATCCTTCATATGGGAATACTGCATATTTTTTGTGTACAAACTGCCATTTGAAGGGTAAAAACTATTTCTCCCACAACATTAATTCTCGATTTACATTTTCTAAAAAGCCTTTATTCTGCTTAAAATCATCTGAAACAAATTGCTGGTTCCTTCCTCTAAAGGCGTTGTAAATAGAGAATTCATGTTGTGGGAGGAGTGCCTTGTTTTTTTTTTTGTTTTGTTCTTGAATTTCTGCCCCCCAACACCAAAGAGCACCTTCCACAAAAAAGCTATTTTTGACTTCCCGAGCACTTTGGCTGTAGTTTTTCTCTTTTTTGTTGTTATCTATGATTCCAGATGTTTACCTTGTGATAATTTCACTACGCATTGACATTATACATTTATTTAGAATGGGAGTGGATTACAAATGTCCACATTTATTAGTACTTGGTAAATTAGAACCAAAGTCACCCCAATTAAATTAAGTATTCTATGTTTTAATGTAGTAATTGATGCAACTATTTTATAATTGTGTCTTTCTAACACTTTTTTTTTTGCAAATGTAGAAATTGAAATACATTTGTTTCTCGGTTATGAAAACTCCAAATAACCGTAAAAGTTCACAAATGGATCTCGAGTCATAGTGGACCCTGAGAAAAAGATGGCGGAGTACTTTAAGCTTATGGCGAAACAGATTGAGGCTAAATTATTGACGCGAGTGGTTTGAGTTTGCCTGTGGACGGCTGCCAGTGCGGTCTGAGTGTCACCATCTCGGTGTCAGTCTGCTTCAGATGGATCGCTATTAGCCCGCGCTGGATAAATGCTTGTGTTTGAGCCATCGATGTGACGAGTCGGTGAAAAGTAAACTTGCGCTGGTGGTGTTCTGTGCAGGTTCTTAAAATCGGTCCACTGGGACACCGCAAAAGGATCATTGCCTCCCTCGCCGAGAGACCTTATGAAGAGGCGCCCTCCAAGTCCCGACGTCTCTCTCCAATTTTGGTAAAAATCTGTGAAGCAGAAATTGATATAGAGGAAGTTAATATAGTGTGACTGGAAGATCATTTAACAGCCATACACCAGTGACTTAAAATAGTGCGGGAAAGTTTAATTATTCCAGAAGTTAAAGATTATATTATACTGATTCGGTGCACACTGAGGTATCTCAAGCTGTGAGGATTATAATGTGTAAATACTCAAATTAATATGAGGTAATCCTGTCATAAGTGGGTAAAATCCGAGGTTTGAGACAGGAAGAGCATCCAGCGTAAGTGTAGGAGGCAGATTTTTTTCCTTGGAGCCTCCAGGAAACAGCACTGTGAGATATAAAATCAGAGTCACATTGATTTTAATATTATGTGATCCCTGTCAAAGTAACCACTGGGGAAAAAAGACATTTCAACAGTATTGCATTCTTATTTTGTATTTGTGCATATCCATGTTTTATCTGGAAAAGGTGTGATTTTAGGCCAGTAGAAAAGGCAATTATGAAAGAGTGTTGTGCTTGATGGTCCAGCTGTGGTGCTGTTTACGCTGCACTGTATATTAGCTATTCCCCCTTAGATGAAACTGGAGCAGAGTTGCACACTAAGGAGTAATTCCTTGTCAATGGGATTTTGAGAAAATGGGTTTATTTCCTTCATTTGAAAAATCGACTTTGGGAATGATTTTCCTCAGTATAATTTGGTTCACATCAGTTTTCCGAGGCAGATTAAAAAGTCCCCCAAAAATAGAGAATTGAGAATCTCTATGGAAGCGGATCTTTTGTGGGGGATTTAGCCTGGCTGTAGATGAAGGAAGCCAGACATAAAGCAGCCCATTCATCTGTCCTGCCTGTTTTGTTTGTGGCAGTTCCATGACCTGCTGACCCAGGGCAACACGCCCCTGGGGCAGCTCGACCCCTTCACCAGTCGCTCCATGGATATGCTCCTGCCTCTGACTGAGTCTGACCGGCGGCGCAGGGGATTCGATCAGGACTGTAGCGTTTCTCTTCGCTCATACAGCGAGAGGCCGAGATCCGTGGTACGCATTTCCCAGTTCTTAAATTCTCATCAGACTTAGGTACCGCTTTGAGTGAGTGAGTGAGTGAGTGAGTGTCTTCTTGCTCTGTTAAGTCGGGATATAAGACTCGGACTGTTGCCATATTTAGATCAGTGTTAATTCATTTGCATCACTTTTTTGTTTCTGTAAAGGAAAGACAAAGTGAAAGACAAAAAGATCGTTTTCACCTTCGACCTTCAAGCCATTCTGCTACCTATGCCACAGTGTCTGCTTGGCATCACCAACCTGAAAAACTCATCCTGGACTCTTGTGGATATGAGGCTACTGTATGTAATGTTCTTCTCCATTTCAGAGCTTATTGTATCTTTGTATGGATAAGATTCACCAATTAATGTTGGTTTGTTCAATTGTTTAGTATTTAGGTTCATTGATAATCAGGGATCTACGTGGGATTGAGTCTACACAAGATGCCTGCGCCAAAATTAGGGTAGGTGTGTCTAAATAATTATATTGTTATGTAGAGTTGTGGCCAAAAGTTTACGCACCCTTCTAATCTTTAGGACACAAACATCTTTTCTTCCCCACTCATGGTTAGTGGTTGTGCGAAGCCATTTATTGTCACAGAACTGAGTTTACTCTTTTGAAATCATAATAAACAGAAACTACTCAAATGTCCCTGATCTAACGTTTACATGACCTTCAACAGCTGCCAGGAAAATTGTTCAGGAGCAAAGAAAAACTCACTTCAGCTGAAATACAGGACTCTCTGACAAAATTGTTTCAAGATCCACAGTATGTAAACTTTTGATCAGAGACATTTGTCTAGTTTCTAGTTGAAAACAAAAATAAACAATCAGGTTTTTTTTGACAATAAATGGCTTCACGCAACCACTAACCATGAGTGAAATAAAGGTTTTTGTGACGTTAACTTTTGGCTACAACCGTATTATGTATTAGACATGTTTTATTATCCAAGGTTATAACTTAGACATTCTGAACTGTATTGTTTTCAGAAATCAAAGGATTCGAGAAAGGGTCCTGTTATCATATTATCAATTACCTATAGAGGTGTCAAGTTCATTGATGCAGCCTCAAAGGTAAAGCCAAAGCATGAACATGTTTATTGATCTAACAGCCCGAACAATTTCAAAACCCAAACTTTTTCATGGCATTTTAATAAATCATTTTCTGTATAGACCATCCTTGCGGAGCATGAGATCAGGAACATTTCATGTGCCGCACAAGACCCAGATGACTTGTGCACATTTGCTTACATTACCAAGGATCCGAAGAGTGGTCACCACTTGTGCCATGTCTTCAGCACTGTTGAAGTGGTGAGTGGCTTTACATGTTTTATCCCCTTTAAATGCCTTTCTAAATCTGACTGATTACGTAAAGAGCATTTCCGTTGTCTGATCATGAGACATTTATGAGGGCAGAGTGGGATGTCAGGTATCCCACAGGAAAGCAGCGTGTAGCCTCCTGTAGACATTGTTTCCTTGATTGGTTCTGTTTTGCTCGATTGAAGGTCTGATCCTGCTATGTGACATTTCCCTCCACATGCTCAAATCATGCAGATGCCTTTTAAACCTCATATCCGTTAAAGGTCAATGGCAATTTTCATTCTTGGGTGAAAGATTTAACTAGCTACAAGCAGTCCATCTGCTGAACTCTGTTTGGCCCTGTTGACGGTTTTTACACATTGTATTTACAAGAAGCCTAACCTATGAAAACCAGAAGAATGTAAGTAAAATACAAATAATTACAATAAAGAATAAAACGTATATCTGTTTTCTCCTTCAGACTCAGACATATGAGATCATCCTGACACTGGGACAAGCCTTTGAGGTGGCCTATCAGGTGGCCATGCAGTCCAGAGCCAGGCAGTATGCCCAGGTGTCCAACGTGAACCCTGAGGTCACCGAGGCTAAACCCAGTCGGCCCATCTCCCAGTCCTGGAGCAACATCCGCAGATCAGCAGTGAGTACCAGCCTACAGTTTAAACCCTTCAGGTAGAGCAATGTGGCAGCTTCCGTGTGAATCTGGCACAGAGAGATGTTACACAGACCTCATGACCA
>OMNZ01053016.1:45765-73468 GCA_900303255.1 Lesueurigobius sanzi
TGAGTTTTGATTTTTTTTTTTTTTTTTTTTTTTTTTTTTTTTTTAAGCATTCAAAATTACTTCAGACATATTACACTTTTGACCTGGGGGAGTCTAGTCAGTTCTTCTTTTTTTTTTCTTTTTATTCAGATGTGATTTTCTGCATTCAGGTGCATTTTAGAAAAAAAAAGAAAACATTTCAGCTGGTCCTTTAGCTGCCATTTATGCCTTTAGAAGAAGAAACTAATGTTTTTTTTTTTTTTTGGGGGGGGGGGGGGTCCCATTACAATATAATATGGAATTTTATCTGATCTGGGCCAGGTGGGCCAGGTGGGCGGGGCTACTACAGAAATCTGACAGGATCAGGCAGAACAAAGGCGTTATAGACAGGAGCAACGGAAAGGTTAACGCCCCCTTTTCGGTGACACCAGAGGCTGCGTCCATTGAGATTAATGGAGAAACATCGGCTGAGATCTTCACATTTACGTCTGAAAAATAACAATTTATGCGATTTGTATATTTGTCTAATATAAGAGCTAAGCAAATCAAGAGATGTTTTTGCTGTAGAAGATTCACAGAGCGGACAGTTGATGTTTTAAAGTAGGCTAAAGTTAGCAGGAAGTTAGCATGTTCAGACTTCAATATAAAGTGTTTAGCCGTTCATAGTGGCTTAATTTGATCAAATCCCAGATCAAATTCAAATGCCCATATAACTGTGAGCTTCTTATATTTCAATATTGCTTAGTTTTTGACCAGTGAACGGCTAAACACTTTATATTGAAGTCCGAACATGCTAACTTCCTGCTAACTTTAGCCCACTTTTAAACATCAACTGTCCTCCTCCTTTGTGAATCTTGTACAGCAAAAAAACTCTTGATTTGCTTATCTCTTATATCAGACAAATATACAAGACGCATAAATTGTTATTTTTCAGACGTAAATGTGAAGATCTCAGTTGATGTTTCCACATTAATCTCAATGGACGCAGCCTCTGGTGTCACCAAGAAGGGGGCATTAACCTTTTCGTTTCTCCCATCTATGGCCATAAGATGATGTCAGTGCCCTCTGCTGGACAGGTGTGGAATTACTTCCTTTAAAAAAATCTTGGCTGCCCCCTAGTGGCTGGATTGAGCATCTAAATTATTTCTTTAAAATGGCATAACTCCTGAGAGGAATGGGCTAGAGACTTACTTTTTGTTTTGTTTTTTTTGCAAAATAAAAATCGATTTAAGCTACAAAATCGATAAATTCATTAAATACATTTTTTGCCCAGCTGTAATTTGAACAGTTGCATTTTTGCACGTATATTTAGCACTGAAATTTGTTTTATTTATTTATTTATTTATTTTGATTATACTTACAATCAATGACACCTTCAGTGCTTACCTGCTGCAAAACAATCCTCGAACTGAAACTTGGTGTTGCTTTAATCGAAAGCTGCTTCGGGGTCAGTCCACATTTGAATTGCAGTCCCTCTGCATTGGCCTGTTTTAACATGTCTTTGTTCTTGTCTTCTTGGTGCCTGCGTCCCAGGGTGCCCCTCTGCTTGAATGCCGCTGCTGTCACTGTCACACGTGTACCACCCACCGCCCCTCCTTCCTCCCGTTGCACTCTGTTAGCCCTGGAGTCCAGGTCCTTCTCTTTCCTTGCCTTTTTAACCCTGTAGTTTTCATATCTGCTTGCACATCATTCTTGCCACTTGATTTTTCTTACACTGCACTTTCTATGCGTTGATTTGAACTCCTACTAATCCAAACACAAATGGGTTTATCATCCTTATTTTCCCACCTTGCACATCCATCGGCCATTTTACAGTTTACTTGTTAAAATATGCAATACTTTGAAACAGACTTGCTGATTTGGAGATTTGTTGTTTTTGTGTGGATTGTTGGCTTTATTGTGTCAGTCAAGGACAACCATAAATGTGATGTGCTTAGTTGATGGTCATTTTAAAAGTTATAATAACCATAAGCAGGGATTTCATATGCCTACTCTGAGCGTTTAAAAGGTACATATAGCTCAAAGAGCGTAATAAGCATAGAATATGCAGGCGCGTGTTGATGCTTCATGTCATAATACCCTTCATGGGTCTGTAAGCCACTAGTGTAGAGCATGTTGAATTAAAAAAACAAATCTGTATATTCTCAGTAGATTTGGTGAAAGGGGGCGGCTATAGCAGGTCTCAGAAGAAGAGTATTTGAGTGTGACATCCTTCATGTTGTGGATTGAGCTCAGAGTGTGTGATTATAACCTGATCACTGGCCTGTACCTCTAATCCACATGCACGTGTGTGACCAGGACCTGTCCATGGTGCACAAAGACCCACGCTGGCGCCTGTCTCACGTCCTCCTCTCGCCCCCTCCCTCCCTACCCCGGCAGATGGACCCTCTGGAGATGGACCCAGACATGCACTCCCTGGGAAGCTCCTCCTGGCTCCTGGACCAGCGAGACAGCCACAGACGACCGGTCAGCACCAAGTACGAGACCACCATTTTTTGAGGCCGCACCTCCCGGTTGTGTCCCCTCTGCCCCTCTCACACGCCCGTGACAGACAAGCCCGTGCCTTCTCACTGTGATGGTATAGCATCCCTCAGGGCTGTCGACTCCTGCACCCACCTCTGCCCAGCCCAGCAACCCAAATGAACCCACTTGTTCCCCTTGAAAAGACTCACAGCTCCTCTCCCGTGTCCCAGCACAGTCCTGGCAGCTCTCCGGTCGGTTGCTGCTGCAGCCAGTGGTGGAGTCCTGAGACGGATGATCCCGGACTGATCGCATTTTACAGTGGCCCTGCTCTCGCAACCAAACTGCCTCTTTCTCCTCTTCCTCCTGCTCCTGACTATTTACATCTGCCTCCAAACCCTGATAGCTCCCAAAGTTGGCATTGTTTTATTTCATTTACAATAGTTTATTAAGCCATGTTAATTATTATGTTTGCATTTTGTTCACTTCAAGTTCTTTAAAATCATACAGGACTGTAAAAACTCTAGCTTGTTATACCTTTATTTGAACATATTTTTGTTTTTTGTTTTTTTTTTTACATCAAGAAAGTTAAACCTTGTCTTTTTCTCCATCTGTAGCCTGTCCTGTCTTACCAGGCATCTACCACTGTGAGGCACTATGAGGAGGCTTCTTTGCTTGCATGGGATGCAAGATGGACTTAATCAATGAAAAGACAAAACAGCAACATGCAGCAAACAACCCTTTTTCTACGTATTTGTACCATAGATATTGTAACACAAAGAGATGATTGAATCTTAAGTCTATCACTGATGTCTGAACTCTAAAGGACCAAGAACTTCATTTCCACACTATACATCCAGGGGACGACCCCCTGCACTTAACTAAGGACTACAGCCTAACATCTATTTTGTTAATAACTCACAAAATCTGATCCTTCCCGACCCACTCAGACACAACTGACAACTGCACGCCCCCTACTTCCTCCAAAGGACCAGGAGGACCTAATTACTGATGTTATTAAGCCAAGGCTGATTTAATTTCTTCTTATGATGGTACAGTTTTGCCCAGACAAGACAAGAGTATGCTCCAGCCTTGTACTGCCCCGTGTCTTTCGGCATTCACCCTGAGAGTCCCCAAATTCCTCTATTTTAAGTTTAAAAAGCACAGTGTTAAACTTAGGAGAATATCCCTTTCCTGTGGTGTGACTGGGTTTGTAATTCAGTCAATTTTGTGATTATGTTTGATGATGTGATGACAGAGAGCCGTGAACGAGCAAACTAAGGAACGGAACAGGGTCACATGATGTAGATGTAGATAATAGCAGGCTGAAGTTGTTGGTGTAGCTTTATGAATTGTTCCACACAATTTCTAGTTTCTTCCATTCAAGATGAACCTATTTTAGCATATCCCGCAACATGTCACCATTACCCTATATACGTTTGTCCAGTTTGTTACGATGGTGCAATGTAAGCATCTGTATGTAGCAACATGTGAGGGGCAATCTATTTTATCTATGATTCAAGCAGTTCTTTAATAGAACAATAAATTCTTCCAAAAAGTCAGTTGTTTCTAGTCTAGTCCGTCTAATCTATTCTATAATCTGACATTTGTCATTTTTATGGTAAAATCATGTGTGGCAATGTGTTTCTTTTATACCACATTCAATATTTTGCATCTATAGAGGTCACTTTTTACGTTTTGTCCTTCACTGGTGACGTAGCATCATTAAGAGTTTAGATCCCCTCACACGCTTTTGAATTAAGTACAGTACATCACTGTCACTTGAAACTGACCGACAGGCATTTCCAACTGCTGTATTAAAGATTACTAATGTAGCGCGGGTGCCATATTGATGCAAATGGATTTGCTACGCTGCGTCTGTGGCGCCGTGAAGACTCCTCCTCCTGCACTGTGATTTGAAGATGTGTGTTGCAGGGTTCGGCACATGACTGTGGGTTGTCCGCCGTGTGCACTACCTACTGTGCGTGCTGTATGCTGTTTGTCTGTCCTCATGGGAGTTTGGACTGTTACTGTTACATCACTGGCCGCTGTCCTCGTGTGTGTGTGTGTGTCGCTGCTAGAAGAGTTAGGCGCTACGGGCCCCTGTGTGCGCTGCTGGGTCTCCAGGCTCGCTGTTCAGATGTATTGGTCTGTGTGGCACTGTGGCTGTCCCATTGCCACTTTGTTAACCGTTAGCTTCCACAGATGATGCATGTTGGCAATGTTTTTTGTGTTTTGTATCCTTTGATGCACTTGGCCTGAGCAGTCTCTGTATGTACTGTGGCAGTGTCTCATCTCTCTTCTCATGTGATTTCTTTATGTTCCCCTTCAGTTCTTTACCCCAATACACTGATTCATACTCCCATGTCGCCACAGTCGTCATTTCTCGTTTTGTCACGAATGCTCCATTTTGTATGTTACAAAGACACTCAACCTGCTCTAGTCTGAATGCATAAAGTAAAAGCATTACATTTTAATGAACAGCTATTTAAAGTGAGTTTTGGTGGCATGATATGGGCTGTGCATGTACTGGTCTTTTAACATCCATGTTCTCCTTGTGTAGCTCACCCCAGCGTTCAAGTTCCCGGATACCAAGCTGTGAGTTGAAGGGGAGCAGCCGATGTGAGTGTGTTTGCGTGTGTTGAAATAGAGAGCAGAGCAGTGGAAAGAGATAGAGAGAGAAAAAAACCGAGAGGTAAGACTTATGCAACAACAGGGCGACTAGCACCACTCTGACATTTAGAAGTCACTATGTAGACCTCTGTCCCATGGTATAAGCCCCGCACTGACAAAGGTAACCTCTACCACATACACAGGACCTTTGTGTCACTTTGGTCTGGAGAAAGTTAGCCACAGAGTGTCCAGGCTGTTCCCTGGCCTCGCCGTGACTGCCCATCCCTGTCATTGTAGGTACTGTATGCTTAGAGCACTGTAGACCATTAAAGAGATGATTCATATCGATTCAGGTCTATTGATACTTCCTGTGGGATTTACTCTGGAGAAAATGTTTCAAAGTGTAGAGAAGAAAACTGTACCAGCATACGCTTTGCCCATGTTTGTGGACAGAGTATGGTTTGTCGATGAAAAAAATGTCATACTGTTTCAAATTTTAAAGCAATATTATATTAATGAAATTAAATATAACAATGACAAAGGATCTAATGTCTGATTTATCTGGTTCAACTGTAATATACCAACATTTACTCCACCTACACCCCACCTAATTTTGATGAAAAGGAAATTGTGAAATTTCAGTAGTTTGATTCAAAATTTTTGCAAATGTATTTGTTTCATTGTTCCGTGTGATAATAGTAACCAGGATAGTCTTTACGCAAATTACACCTGCTGTTAGAAAAAAGATTAAAGATATGAACTGATATTCTGTAACTTGTTTTATATGTTTCATTAAGAATGGAACTACTGAAGTTATCTCACTTTTCCACACTATTTAAGGCTGCACCTGTATCGTACCCACCTCAACAATATAAATAGTTAGGGTCAACTAATATACAATTTTCATGTAACTCTTCTTGAATGAGAAGTAAATTTTGTATTTTTGTGATGTTTAGAAAACAAACTCAAGAGAAATGCTTTAATAAATGCTTTATTCTGTTAAAGATCATCATTGGTTGGTGTAATTCAGTCTTAGAAAGATACAACAGCAGATAGCTTTGTAGCCAATTTTTATTATTTCATTCTTCTTAATATACAGTATATTTATTTGTTACAGTGTTATAAAGGATGGAGAATATTCTAAAACAACATACGACAAAGCAGCTCCTTATTTACAAAGCATTACTGTGATGAAAGTTACTAAATATTTTCTTTGGCATCTGTTTGTCCTGAGAGTGAATATATACAAGTGCATAGATAAAAAAAAAAGATATATTTTTAAAAAGGTTTATACTGGCTGTTTTTCCTTTGACGCTGTACATATTACAATATTAATCACCCAGAGCCCTGACATTTTAAACTAAGAGCATTTCGCGGTTCTCCTGGTTGCCTTCCTCTTAACGCTGGTCGTCCACGGTCTCGTCCTCTCCTCCTGGCGGGAACAGCGCTCTCCTGAGCACGGGTGCGTAGAAGGGCCCGAACACAGAGCGGTTGTAGTGGACAATTTGCCCAAAGGCCCTTCCCAGCTCCACCAACTCCGCACTGAGCAGCCTGAGGGGAGAGGCCAGCTCTGGACTCCTTTTAGGAGGGCCGCCCTGCAGCATGTCCTGGAGGAAGCCCTGTACCCGCTCTCCTACATTAGCCAGATGTATCAAGAGAGACAAGTCAGCACTCAAGTTCATCCAACTCCACACTGACTTAAACTGGAGACACCAAGGACTTATCAAAATAGTATTTATATGATACATTGCTGTGGATTATTTATGAATATTCTGCTTTCTCCCACCTATGACATGTACATCCATATCTGTGACTAATTAACATCAAGCAAGGATCTACCCAAGGTCCATAGCTGCTGGAAAATGCTACGATCCTAAAAACTGAAGTAAATGCTCCTAAACAGCGTTATTAAAAATAAGCATTAAAGGCCCTATACCAGATTTTTTGGTCACTTTGTTTGCTTTCATTGTTTGTAAAGTTTAAATAGTTAGTTGTGCTCAAATTTCTCACATCCCCGTTCTTCAGAGGGGATGGGTTTATAAGCATGTTTTTCAGTCATTTTCAGGGTCACTCTTCAGGGTCATGGAAATGCTAACAAAAACTAGCCTGCAAGTTCATGAAGTTGATAGAAATGCTTAAAAAGTCTATGCACAGTATGACAATTGTTTTCCACAAATGTCTGAGTTCACAATATATTGACGGAGGACAAATCTAATTTTGTTCCTATAAGAGTAAAAAAAAAAATCAGGTATAGGGCCTTTAAATAAAAATAACCATTTTAAGTGACTCACCGATTAGAATGCGGACTGGGTTGTTGTCCTTCCACAGCTCTCCTATTTGTCCTTTGAGGATATCCTGCACCTCTTCAGATTGCACAGCGGTTCCTTGGCTACACCGAACTTCATTCACCATCTGCATTACTTTTTCGGCAACACTCATCAGCGCCCTCTTAAGGTCATCCTCACTGCGGCGTTAGAGGATATAGGACATGTTAGCAGAGACCATGATGCATCAGAATCCATGTTGGACTGTTTAGAGCAGGGGTCCCCAAACTTTTTGGCCCCCAAAATCACCAAACCAACACTCAATATCACTCAAATATAGTATTTTCAATTAAAGATACATCAAACTCAATGTAATAAATTAAAATAAATTGTCTTTAAATCATCTCGCGACACTTCGGAGTCCCCCGGCCCCCACTTTGGAGCATCGTGTACCACCTCATACAATAATGACCCTTTAAGTACCACCTTGACCTCAGGAACTGGGTCTAAAATAGGACTAAATAATGTCTAAACTGGGTGTAAACCATGACTCAAGGACAAAGTAATACATCTTGTATTAAATTGCAGATGTGCCACCGTAAGCCCTTATTCCACCACGTGGTTTAGAAAATGTCTGATCATGAATATATATATGTATATCTATATTAATATTTATGGCTAAAGCATTTCATGAAGCAAATACTTAATATTTTACTAAATACAGTATTAATATTAACAATAATGAGTCAACAAGGTGCATTTGCTCCTCTAATGTTAATATTTGAAAGATTCTTTTAAACAGACCAGTGGGTTTTTATACCTGGCAGTTTCCTCATGTGATGTTGCTGTGACATGTCCTGACAGCTGATTTACACAGGTTTGGTGATGTTTTATTACCAGCAGAGCAAGGCAAAGAGCGTCCGCCGTTCAACTTCTTCAGTACAGCAGCCCAGATGTGCAACAGCGAAAAGTGAAAAAGAAACGGCACGAGCGGCGAAACAAAAAGCTGAATAAGAACTCAAATCTGTCATTGCAAAAGGCAAAACCACATTATGGAACTAAAGAAGACCGTCGCTGGATAAAGGAGGCAACTTCGCAAACGTACCCCCAGGACAGTAAACCGGGATGAGGGTGCTGTTTTGGTCTCACACACCTGGGATGCTGGACTGTAGAAGTCCGACAGTGCAGTCTTCCTACCTCCGCTGGTCGTAATATGGCGCAAAAACAAATCAGCTGACAAGACACGTCAAACAAACATCATATGACTACTGGCATGAACATCATACTGGTCTGATTAAAATATTAAAAACAATAATGATGAATGTCTTAAATTGAGCTTGCGATAGCGTATGCGCATGCTTTGAATTCCCAAAGCTGCTGTTCTACATTTGTCCACTAATCATGACAGGGCTTCTCTTAAACAGAAAGAATGAGGTTAGCAGGATCCCTTTTGACAAGCTAGTAGCCTCCTGTCACCCCCATTGGTATTCTTCTCTTACAATACCTGTTCCCGGTGACAGCCAGAGCATGCATCACCATGTTCCCCTCTTACCTGGTGTGACTGCCTTCTAGCAGGGCAGTGACGGACTGCCTGAGTTTACCTACAAAGCCCTGCAGTGACCAAACAGCAGAGCTGCACTGAGCACTGGTCACCAGCAGCACTGAGGCCTCCAGGACCAGCCTCCGGACCTGCTCCCCCAGAGAGTCCAGCCGGGCCCGGTCCATCAGCACAGTCTGTAGAGAGGGCAGTGCATTAATCAATTCCATCAAACTCAATTATGCAGCAACAAAAAGATCAGCACTATCTGTCTTTTTACATTTAAAATGCCTGGTTTTCTACATTACAAGAGCAGTGATGTGTTTCCCCATGCATCACTGAGCAGCAGCAGGGTGAGGAGCAGTGTGTACAGAGACTGAATATTCCCTCATTATCAATAAAACATTATTCAAATGAGAGACATACTATGATGTAATGTGCAGCTGACCTCAGGATATTTCTGGTCCAGTGGTCTCCAGCGCAGCAGATGCATGTAGGCCCTGTTCAGGACAGCCATGGCACTGACAGGACTGCTGCTGACAGCCGACAGCTCCTCCGACGCTGCCGCTCTGAGCCACTCCACAGTGTTATCCAGAGAGGCTGCAGGAAGATGGGGAATTCACACAATTAGTTCAAACGAGGATCTGACTAAAGTGCAGCATATCAAACGTAGAACCATCACATAATAGCTTCATTTGAGGTTTGTTTCTAACTAAGCCATTTTCCTGATGCCATTAGTCAAGAGTGTGGAGGCATGGTGACCACCGATAGCCTGAATTTTCATGCATTCTAGCTGCATCTATATTGATTTTTGGGGGAGGAAAGGGAGGAGGGGTGGTGGGGGGTATGAATCTGTATTTTAGGCCATAACTATAGCATCATATATTAAATAAATCACTGAGTTTCCAATATTCTTTTAAGGAGAGACTAATAGCCTGCTTTAGATTGCGTTGTCAGCACAAACTCCCTGTCCCATTGCCAATAACTGTGATTACTCAGCTGTCCTGAGCTAATATCCGAGCCAACTAGCGCTCTCCGTATTGGCTCCCTCTGCATCAGTCAGTTCAGTAATTAAAATCTAGCGTCTTGCTTTTAAACTCTTAACCCTTTCTCACCGGGATCCTTGTCGAGGATCTGCTGGAACTTGGCTCTCTCATACTGCACGGCCTGCTGCATCAAGTGAGGCCTCAAACTCTGGACAGTGAAGTTCACCATGTCAATCTTCATGAGTCCCAAGGTGCGAAAGATACCCCTAGTAAAGAAAGGAAATCCATCAAGTAATACTTAATTTGACATTAATTCAACAATGAATTAGACATTTGAAAAGAAAATGAATGAATCACTGCTATCCCAGCCGCCCCCTCTCCCTGAAATAAAAAGCTGTAGATGGTGGTAAGGTTTCCAGATTGCAGTTTATACTGTAATGTTGCTTGTGGATAGATACAATAACGCAGCTACAATTTTTTTTTTTTCCATAAATGCATCTTTCTTTCTGTTCTGTGTGTGTTCAACATATCACCACTGAGTATGGAGTGAATGAATAATGGCTGGAGTGCAGCGCTTTGACAAACGTTTTAATTATTAAGTAAAAGTACAGTTTGCTTGCCTGTACCATAATAGGCCTCTTTTGGTTGTACTGCATGCACAGTCATTTAGGCCTTTGTTCCCTCAATCTCATCTATTTAGATAATGTCCCAAAAGTTTCAATGTTGCCAAGGAAATTGTATTAATTACAAAAAAAAAATACAATATTGGGAGTGCTTTCATTCTGGTTTGGAACATATTGCTATCTCTCTGTGTTTGGCAGATAAAACAGCAAAGGAAATTATTTTGTCAGTTTTTATCTAAAATAAGTCCTTCAGCATGTGGTTACCCCAGTGAAAGGTATAATAGAAAGAAATAGCCACACCTGAAGAGCTCCACAGGCCCCTGCAGCTGCCGCAGGGCTCTGACCTCTGGGTCTCTCACCGGGGCGCACAGAGAGCCCATGGTGTTGATGACGTATTCTGCCAGTCTGTTCAAATCCAGAGCCCCCTGACTGACCTCCTGTTTGATCAGATCCATGTCCAGCACCTCATCCAGCTCAGCCCTCAGCCTGACGTGGCCAGGCAACAGCAGAGACCCGAGCAGCTAGACAAACACACTCTTATTGGGTTTCAAATGGCATCGCATTGTTCTAAATTCTAATCACTGGAGGGGCCCATGGGATCTTTGGATGTATGACGGGGGTGCAACAGATTGTTTACAGGAACATACTGTATTATGATTGTGTAGGTTCTCAGTCGTACAGGAGTTGTCCATCGTAGGCAAAGATTCTTCAGTCTTCATCTGTACTCTATCTATAGTGTAGGATGTTTCGATCTTTATCTTTATCCAAAGATCTTCCTCAGCAAATGAGTAGACTTGACATGATCGTGGGTCTCTCACATTGAGTGCCACGCTGTGTTTGGAATTTGGCTGTAGAGTGCCAGGAATCCAGACCATTTTTTATGTTTTTTGTAGTACCACAGCGTATTCTATGTTGTAGCTATGGACACATACTATGGCTCGTTTGAAAGGTGAGATTTTAAGTGCTCAGTGGCTGAAAACCGTTTATTTCTACGTGCCTCGGTTCCTGAGAAAAGTTAAGATAAAAAGAGGCTGTTTTCCTCAAAATCACTATTTTTACTCTAGAAACAAAAAAAATTTTTTTTATCTGATATCTGATAAAACGTCAAGACGAAATGTCCAGATAGTGACTTTTCACAAGTTTTTGTTCATCATTTATTTCTGTTCTGTTCATCACAGAGCTCCCAAAATCACACATAAGTTGTGTTAGAGTGTCTAGTTTCGTAATTAAAAAAAAAATTAAAAATGTTTTTTTCCGTTTTTGGCGCTCAACGCATGGGAACGAAAAACAAGTTTTTTTTCATTTTTGGCACTCAATGTGTTAAGAGGACATTGTGTTGAAGTGTGGGACATTTCGATCTTTATCCAAAGATCTCATTTGCTGAGGAAGATCTTTGGATAAAGTTCAAAATGTCCAACTATAGAGCACAGATGAACACTGAAGAATCTTTGCCTACGATACTGTATTAAGCTGACAGTAGTTTGTTTGAAGTTTATTTAATCAGGAAACATAATCGCTCTTTTAGGAAAGTCCTGGCTCCAGGTGTGAATCTATTGTACATGTTTTTAGTGGCCACACAGGGACAGGTAAAATGTATTACTTACCGTCTTGACCTCTTGAAGCAGGACCATAGCATGAGTGTAGTCAGGTGGGTCACTGTTGAGTTGTTGGTGCAAACAGTCCCAAAATGCTCTGTGGACTATCTCAGTCACTCTTCCTTCCAAACTGAAGAGGAGAAGGCTGTTACCATCTCTCACAACTATTTAATTAGAGTGCAAATAACTGTGGCCACTTAAGGAAAGGGCTTTTTAATTTCTTGCCTGTCGGTGGGAGGGCCATTAGGCTGGAAGCAAAAGTCTCTGTTCACCACTATCTCATGCGCAATCCTGAGGTTGGACATGCAGTTTTCCAGCTCAATCAGACGGGATAATGAGGCTCTTGGTGGGCTTCCTGACACACAAAACAGAACACTACTGAAAGTGCCAGTGCGAACCAGAGCTACTAATGATAATATAGAATAGCCAGGTGTCTGTACGCACCTGTTGGAGACTCGAGCTTCTGTAGAGGTGGTAGGTCCCCTGTGGAGTCCTCCCGGTCATCTCCTCTGTTCGGCATTATTAGAGCCAAGCCTAGTCTATAGAAAATAATACATAACATACACTACCGGTCAAAAGTTTACACACAAATAAAGGTTGAAATAGATTAAAGTTTTTTTTCTTTGATTACTGTTTTGCACTTTTGACATTTCCCCAATGAGCTCCACGATCCAGTCAGAGAAATGGTTTTCACTTCACAGACCACAAACCATTTCAGGGCATTACCTTATGAAGCTCATTGAGAAAATGCCAAGAATAAAGGATGACTATTTTGAAGAAGAAGAATGAACATATTTTGAGTTATTTCACACTTTTTTGTTCACTACATAATGCAATGTGTTCATTCATAGTTTAATGTCTTCAGTGAGAATCTACAATGTACATAGTGGTGAAAAATAAAGAAAAAAACAATGGGCCTACATAAAAGGTTATCCCAAACTAGTCTCTCTTGAGTCTCTCTTGTAAATGAGACATTGAATCTTAAGGGGCAAACCTGTATAAATAAAGGATTATACACTACTAGTATATAAATATGTTGAATAGATGTGTGATAATGGCATTGTTGAGGAGTAGAAACATCGGTTTTGAAATTGTAAGATGCTCCCAAAAAAGTTTCCATATCAATTAGCTACGGCATAACAACATTGGATATATTGCAGAATTACTATACTGTGTCCAAGATCTGTCATTCACTAAAATATTATTAGCCCAACACTTATAGCCACTTTAAAGCTTACCTGATGCCAATAGGCTACAACCCCAAGCTCCTAAAGAGGAAAACAAAAGTATACTCCTTGATTCTCTGCTATGTAGCACCTGGTATGCACCAACTAGGCTATGTACAGTAGTATACAGGGTAGAGTCACCTTCGTCAAGTTTAAAAAGCGGACTGAACCATTCCCATGAACAGGGGGGTGGGGGTAACTTTGCACATCAATGGTCCAAACATGGCACGACGCATTTACTTTGGACTTGTGTATTGCACGCGGCTGAAATGCAAACTAAGGCATGTTGTGTTAGTTAAATACGTATCATACAAATCAGAAACGATATAATTTATATGGTTTGCTCCGTTCTTGAATCAAAACAACAGGCAGCTGCTAGTGACGCTCGTTTGGTGACGACGCGTGCTACTATAGGCTCCGCCCATTTACATTTGAAAGTAAACTCCTACGTCAGAGCGGTGGAGGCTAATTTTTTTTTTGTTTTTGTTCCTTTCAGCCCATAATATGTTGCAGCCTGTCAGTGTCACGTGTAAACAGGCTTTGTATTTGCATTGTTGGTTGACACGTTCAGGCAACAGCGACCATTAGCAGTGTAAGCCACTGCAACTCCTGGAAACGTCCGCTCCTGCTGGGCTTTGTAGGGAACTATGAATCAGAAAGTCATGCAGTATACCCAATTTTTTTCCTAGTAGTGCAATGACGTTTGTTTTGTCCTCCTTTAGTATATCGTAAACTTAGACATTTGTGGAAATAATACTGTGCATCTAATTATAAAACATTTTTGTCAATTTCATGAATTTAAAGGCTACTTTTCTAGCATTTCTGTGACAGTGACCCTAAAAAGTGACCCCGCAAATTGTGAAATGTGCTTATAAATTCATCTCTATGAAGAAATAGGATTTTAGAAATGTGTTCGGAAAGCTAGGAATGTCTTTTGACCACAACCATCAATTTAATTTACTCACTTCCTCTTTAATAATCTGTAACAAAAAAATCAGGTATAGTGCCTTTAAGGCAGTGGTGCCCAAAATTCGTCCCTCCAAGGGGTTCCATTTGGCCCTCGAGATGGTGCTGAGATTGTAAGGAGTATCTACATGTGAAAACGAATCTAAAAATAAGTTCAATGTATTCATTTCTTTTTTATTTGATCTAGATTTGAGCAGGTAAATACATTTATCTGCCAAAGGAATGAGTCTTTTTGAATTTAGAATAAGAAAAAAACATCTTATTGCATCTAAAATAAGAGTAAATATCTCTAAATTAGGAATTAATTTTACTTGGGAAAAAAAGAACATTCTATTGACACACAACTTACAATTACTTAAAATATTCTTTAATCCAGAATGTTCACTTGCCACTGTCATTTATTTCAGTGTACTTTGATTCATTTGACTAGATTGTCACTAGTTACTAAGGACCAAAACAGTATGTCCTACTCAATAGCACGATTATTAAAGGGTATTTTAATCATAGATCTGGTTGAATTTGGTCTTTCTTCATGTAAAAGCTAATGTAAAAGCTATTGCGTTTGGCCCTTCGCTCGATAATGCTTTTCCATTTTGGCCTTCCGTGTAAAATACTTTGGACCTACCATCAAAATCGAAATATTAATCGAAGGTTTTTATGATAAAATATCTTTTTTTCTATTTGCCTAAGAAAGAAAGTACTTCTAGGTCTCTGCAAGTCAAGATACAAAGTGGAAATAAGGTCAAACACAATTTCTTTCCAACAAATTATATTTTGCAAAATGTGTAACAAAAGATTTTGATAAATAAATGCATAAAACAAAGCTTCTAGAAAAGTTGACCATTCATCTTAGGTAACGTAACAAATTTGACCACATACACATCAAAACAAAAAACATCCCAGTCCACCATAATATTTATACATTTGCATATTTCAAAATATTTAACATTTGTTGTTTTTTTAAACTTATAATTAATTTACAGGGGACAGTCACGGTTATGGACATGCACACTTTGCATTACTGCCATTAAATGCCTTGTATCATAATAATATTGAATAAACAATTAAGTGCCAACAGATGTTTGTGGTAAATGAAAACAAAATGCTGCTTTAATGTCAAGTCTCTCTAGGAGGAGAGTCAAAAGGATCTTAAATAACTTCAAAACAAAATAAAATCTATTTATGCTCTTACGTCTGTGGGAAATCCAACTGCAGGTATTTCCTCATGACAGAAGGGAGTAAAAATCAATGTTTCAAAGGAAGCTGTTTAAGTGGTCTCCCAGCCTTCGCGCTTTGTACGCGAGAACAGCGAGTTTGACTGTGTGACGAACAAAGGAGCATCTACTGAATAAAAATAAATGAATGAATGCAATCCTGTTTTTCAGACGCAGACACGCAACCATACCGTATCCATTCACACTTAACAAAACGGTACACAACATTTTCCAAGGAAACTTCAAACTTGCTTAATTTTAGTGCCTCAATTTAGCTTCAGCCGTTTCTGTGACGCAAAAATGTGCTCGATGACTGATATAGAAATGCAACCAGACTAATTAAAGATGGTTTCACCTGATAGTAAACAAGTAGCTTAACTTGGAGCGTTGGCTTTGTTGTCACATAATCATAATATTGTCGTTGATCCCATTTGTTATTAATTGTATATTATTCGTAAACACTTGTCATTTTGCCAATTAGGCCTCACATACATCATCACAAAGGTAAACTTGGGTCAATATTTCATCCCGCTCTTCAGCCCAATCTTCCACGGTTTGGCACTTGATCAGAAACTGTTGCTATAACTGTAAACACACACATATTGTACAGAAAAGGTTTGTTCAGCTAAGTGCTAAAAATTAATCTGCATTATTCAAACATAATTTAAGCTGGTCTGTTTTGAAGTACAAAAGTGAGGTGTTGCAGTCAGTCATCAGTGCTACGGCGCGTCTCGCTGCATGAAATGTTCGGAGTGCCATTGTCCATCGGCGCACACGGGATGCTAAGAGTCTTTCAGCAGATTTATTTGTGCAAAGATCTTGAGAGCAGGACCCAGCTTAATGTTCATAGTGCTCATGAGATGGTCCTCTTTAAGCAGGAGTAAGGCCTGTCCATCGATCTCCTGAGAGCGAAACTCCTCTGCAATCTCCTGGCAGCCTGTAACGAGAGACGGCGTTTAAGTGAATTCATATTTCCCATAATCAGCCGGACAAACGGTATTTTCCGGACTATTCACAAGTAAGTCACACTTTTTCCTCATAGTTTGGCTGGTCCTGCGACTTATACTCAGGTGGGACTTGTATATTAATTAATAGTTACGTTAGCATACCAGACACCTGTTCAGTTCGTTGTTTATGCTTCGTGTAGCTGAATAACCATCAATGTGTTACGTTAGCATACCGTACACATATTCAGCTTGTTGTTGTCTATGCCAGTGGTTCCCTTTTTTGTTTCATGTACCCCTTGGGCCTTTCATTTTTAGTTCGAGTACCCCCTGCCTCGATGGTTTTCTGGATTAGTTTCAAAGTGAGTGACTAAAACTCCTATTTATCAGTTAAATTACGCTAAATACTCCATAACTATCACTCTTTACATTTAAATGTTTTTAAATAGCTTTGGTTTGATCATTACAATCAAAAATACAATCTCCGCTGGGCTCCATACAGCCCTCACACATCTTGAAACAAAAGACTGCTACAATGCTGTTAGAATGCTGTTCTTTGATTTTAGTTAAGCATTCAACCCCATAATCCCACAGCAGCTCATACACAAACTGATCCACCTGAGACTCAACACGTCCAGCAACTGGCTGCTGGACTTTCTAACGGGGAGATCACAGGGAGTACTAGACCCCGCCAAGGCAGTGTCCTGAGCCCACTCCTGTACCAGGGTTTATACAGGTAGCAGCAAGTCAAATTTAATGCTTTTTAAATCAGTGCGCATTCAATATAAATTTCCATATTCAATAGAAAGTTTAATAGAATGGAGACATTTTCTACAGAAAGTGTATCATTTCAAATACACTTGTCAAAACTCCAGTCTAGACCCTAATTTTGTATTTTTGACAAACTTCTGCTGTAAAAGTAGTTGAACAATATCATTATTTTCCAAGAACTTTCGATTTAATGCCAGTTTGAATTCAATTTAATGCTTTTTAATGACATTTAAGGCCTTATTTTTGTCAAAATTCATTTAATGACTTTTAATGCCCCGCGGAAACCCTGTGTACACTGTGCAGATCCAGCCGTCTGGGGAGCAGCTCCGTGCACCAGGCGGTCAGGAGACTGTACTCTCTCTCCCTTCCCCCCCTCCCTCATACTGTGGTCCACTCCAGCCATCTCAAAGACACTGACCTCATCTCTAATCTGCACCAAGGGAACAAGAGAAATCATTTAAGGCGAGACACCGCAAGTGAATAGGGAAATTGTTTTTAAATCAAGTGATATCAATTTGAAACCCTGTATATCACCGACATAAATATGACACAAAATGTATTGCAAGTTTTCATTTTATGTTTTCATATAAAAAATCCTATATTTTCAGCATCTAAATAATGGACAGTGCAAGGTTTAAATTTATAGTTTATACATCAGTTATAAAGATTTGTTCAGAGGGGAATTTGGATATCTTTTTAGTGAATAAATCTGAAAAAAATAAATAAAATTGCTTTGTTTTTGGAGGTTCAAAACTCAATAAACCAGTTTAGAAATTAAATATTGAAAAATCCCTTCAAAAAAATTGAAGGTAAAGCGCTACATTTGTCATTATACAATTGTACAACGCAATTATATGGATCAGATGGAGGGATGGAGATGAAGCCACTGCTGATCAACCTGACCAGCACGTTTCGGAGGCAGGGGAAACCGGAGCACCCAGAGGAAACCTATTGTGAAGTGGACATGTTGTTGCCACAATGTGAGAAAAATACATTTTGAGAAAATAGTTCCATGGAGGAATGTTGAGTCAGTGAATAATTACACTCCTTATTGTAAAGATTAGGTTTCCAGTTGAAAGTTTTTTTGTTAAGAAAGCAAACTGGACCAAAGCTTGAAAATTGAAAAGGCTTGAGTTTTGCCTGCAGTGTCTCCCTTTAAATCCTTGTAGAAATTGACAATAAATTTATAATTTACTACTGGGGTCACTAAAGGGTCAAATACACACCAATATCAAGTTGTTGTCTTTATGAAGTGTTACCCCATGTGGCCCTTGGGTAAAAATGTGTGTCCATATCTGATCTAAACAATCCTATATACCCACACCTGTTTCATTTCATAAACACACACACACACACTGATACAACTGTTCACCGGGTGATACCTGGGAGTGAGCGGATGAAGTTGTACACCTCTCTCACATTCCACTTGGTCGGGTCGTTGGGTGGGAAGTCCTGGTCGGGTACATGTGCGTCTGCGCTGGGGCTGTGCTCTGCGTCTAAGGTCCTGCTGGGCTGCCTGTGAACAGTAGGGGGTGCTGGCGTAGGGGCCGGGGCCACTGTCCCAGAGCTGGCAGCCGATAGGGGGGACGGCGCCTCTTCAAAGCTGGACATGTCCGAGCAGGGGCTGGACTCTTCCTGACTGGGTTGGGAGGGGTGAGGGGATGACACGGAGCCCCCCTGTGTCTGCGGAGGAGGTGGTGAGAGTTTCTGAAAGTACAGAGGTTTATACACCTATTTTTAAATCAATATTAAAAACTGCTTAGACTAAAAACTATTATTATCAAAACTAGTGAAGTGATTTGGATTTTATAAACATCAATGTGTGACAGCAGTGAGAGGTGAGTTTTGAGCTCTTAAGAAGACATGAATATGCAGGATTCCTATTTATATTTCATGCCTTTGAAGAGATAACATGCTAAAGTTGGATAATTTCCAAGTACGCACGCATCAAAAACGCTACATTCTGTATTGGAAGTCCGGCTGTTTACCTGTTTCTTGGCCTCTATACTGGGTCGGCCTGGGGGTCTCCTCCGCCAGCGGCTGTTAGTTCTGTCCGGATGGAAAAGGCCGACGCGCTTCGAGCAGCCCACATTGTATCTGTTCGCCGGGAAATAATGTCAATTCAGTACAATCCAATTGTAGCACTGAGGAAACAGTACTATGAGCGTACTAACCTCTTGGCGCAAGGTGTGGAACAGAATCTTTTTGATCCTTTGAACGTGTAGGCAAAGTCAACCCAGCCGCAGTACTCGCAGGTCAGCTTGGGCTCCTGTTCTTGTTCCTTTTCTGAAAGTAAAAAGATAACATCCAATTGAAAACTACTATCAAGAAAACCCCATTCATTTTGTCAGAATATTCAGAGTTTTGCAGATGTGTCCAACTGTGATTTGCAGTTTTTCCCCCAAATTGTGCCATTTTGTAGCAGTAGCAGCATAGACAAAAGACACTTCATAATCTTTATAGTATGATCATTATTTTGTATATATATATATACACTGACCGGGCGGGCCGATATCCTCCGGCTCAGAGTCGGAGTTACCCGTGTTGCTGACGGGAGTCTTGTCCGGGTCCGAGGAGAGCAGATGGTCATGTTTGTTGGGGCTGTCGATGAGAATGGGCAGACGCTCCACCTGGACACGCACACGCACAGACAAAAATAGAACACTGAATAAAACTGCCATACAAATTGGGTTTTCTTACGATGTGCTACAAAAACGCCTTAGTGGGGGTTACAGTAGCTTTCTCCGACCTACAGCGCCAATGTTTGGTTTGTTTATGTTCGAGAAGTGTATTTTGTGAAATGGATTGTCTGCGTGTCTTTTTTTGATTTGTTAAAGAACGAGATGAGAAAGTGTGGGTGCAGACAAACGGCATATGATATTTATAGTTTAAACAATGGGTTATAGTTTACTCTTTGTGCAGATTTGAGGTGTTGGTTATGACAGTGGACCATTATCTATATACATCGACAGTAGCTCACGAGCATCACGGGGGAAAAAAACATTTCTCGAGTGAATTCTCGACGGCAAAACGTGCATATTCAGTGCTTGCTTCAACAATTTGTGGGGATCTACATTTGATTTTTGCTAAAACTTAGGCCTACTAGACCATACATAAGGAATAATAAATATAACAGAACATAAAGAACTATCCCAACAGTATTTTATCCAGTTTGTCAGTGGGTAAACTGCAACACAGCCTATATTTTTTCAGTATTTGGATGTGGCCGACTGTTTTTAACTTGCTTTGTTGCGTATGATTAGATCAATGTTAAATCTACAAAAAAATATTACATCTTACTTTGATATATACTGATATAAGACCGTGAAGTTACAATTCAGGAGCGGATAAGAAGAAGGTGTTTCCGTTTTTGAAGGGGGTGTTCCCGCTTAAAAACAACCCTTTTAGCTGCTGGTCGGATGATATTGCATTAGTTGAGCTGTTTTTATTTTTGTATCAAATGTTTAGAAAGCTTATATTCAACTACATCAGAGATCAAGTACTGTATGGGCAAACTTTTGGATGCAAGGGCCACACTGGGTTTTTGAACTCGCCAGGTGGGCCGGACTAGTGGTGGGTGTACAATTCTCACAATAGACCAGCTAAATACACTTTCAAAAGCAAGAAAATAGCAGCAGATATGAAATCTTTCGTTATTGTCCATGAAAACATTTCATTCACCCTTTTTAACCAATGCATAAGTGTAAGTTGACCTGAAACTGTTATGAAAAATATAGGCGTAAGTTTATGATTGTTGTTCCTGGCAGTAAACACTTTGTTAACCTACTTCAATAAAGCTGAAGTGAAACATAATTCTGAATGTACTTTCAGACAGGGGACATTTATACCAAATGTCCAGTAGGAGGCAGTGGATTTGCAATGACAAGAACTAGGAGTTAAAACATTTTTGCAACTCCCACAGAGCAAAGGCATGCAGCGATGTAAATGGCATGTTTGCAATCGCAGGTGGAAAAAAAAAAAAACCTGCAGCGGTAGATTAAACATTTGTCTTCATGTCTGTGGTAATTGGATCATTACAAACTGTGAGAAACACCTTGATCCATCTACTGTCACAGCTCCTGTCGAGGCCCGCTGTAATTAATGAGTTAGTCACACAGAGGCTGGCGCTGCGTGTCCCACTGACAACTCCCCGCGGGCGTGTACACTGGGGACCATGCGACTTGGGGACGTAGCTGATACTAGGATCACATGCATCATGTTTGTACAGGCCCGACAGTGCTACGGTGTAAGCAGATTTTATTATGTAACAATCCCACAAGGAAGGATGATTTTTTTGTTTTGTTCTTTGGAAAGCTCATATCTGCCTGTATTTGTCACATCTGCTTAATGTAGCTGATAAAAAAAACACAGAAAAATATCCTACTGTGACTTTTCTGACAATAATTGTGGTTAGATTATAATTTATGTATCAAATTCATTTTACAGCACACATTTTAAAACACTTGAAACACTCTGGAACATAAACTAATACATGAATTTCATGCAATTCAGAACATCAAAGTGAATGGTGAATCGAATTGGGCCCTTGTGAATCGGATTTAGGAAATCCAAATCGATACCCAGCCCTAGTTAGGAAATGTGGCAACAGGTACAACAACAATAGTAAAAAGTTATCTTAAGTACTAACCCAATACAAGAGGGCTAAGCTAGCTGATGGGAGCATACTCACACACACTGGGAACGGCTCGGCCCCCTCTTGGATCACAAAGCCTTCGATGACATGCGTGAGGACCTGGGGCTTGACGATGGCCTGGGGAGGTTTGCTCTCTCCATTGTGTGGCACGCTGCCCGTCACAGTTGGCGCCTCGCTCTCATTTCCAGAGGTCATGGCTGGAGGCGGGGTCCCAGGTGCTGCACTCTGCCTCTTCCCTGAGCCCCCGCCTGGCACACAAGCACAACAATATGGTGTTACAACAGGAGTATAATAAGGATCACGATTCGGTGACATAAGAGGAGGTTTAATTTTGGATAACTGCATTTTAGTGGTAGGCAAATAAATATACAGTATTAACACACACAAACTAGACAGATGGATAGATAAACAAAATACAGTTATATATTGGTCATTGCAATTTAAGTAACTCTACTCAAGTTACAAGTGCAACTCCACCCAAATAAGATGCAGCACCAAATCAAGTTGGACACTAGTGAAGAAAGAGGCTTGTGTAACTAATGTCACCAAAACAAAACACAAAAGAATGTGGACGGCTGAGGAAAAAGAAATATTTGATTACACTTTTTCTCTGTGGCATTATCATCACTATTATATATAATGTTTTTGCCAAAAATGACTCAAATGTAACTCAGAGTTGTGTAACTCGGTTACATTTCTGCAACAGTATGTAATACAAACATATTACATTTTTAAGTAACATAGTATACATTACAATTTGCCCAACAGTATCACATAGCTTTTGACAGTGGGTACTAGGGGTTAGGTTCTACAAACAGTATGCTGGCCTGCGGGAACATAATTAATTATGCATGATTAGTTTTCGCCTACAATCTTTAATAATCAGCTCTTAGTTTGTACTCAGTAGTTGAAATGAAAAAGTATTTCTCCCTTCGATCAGATCAACATAGAGGAGCGCATCGTAAATGACCAGTCCCGTCCTCATATGGACTCGCACCACAGCGAAAGTACACAATAACAACGGAGCAACCACCGCGTGCTTGGTCTGAGGTTATAATAAGACTTTCCTTACCGCATCGGCCTCCGCTAAGTTAAATCTCAAAACAACGCGGCTTTGTGACACGTGTACGCAGCATTAACGCGAACCTACTCCCGTTGTTTCCCCAGAACTGTGCTAATGTGGCGCCGCACACCATTTCGAGCTCGTAAATAAAAGCCCCTGGTCCCACCTCCTGCTCCCAGCGAGGGCTCTACGGAAAACCCCGAAAGTGCGTCACGTGATTCACGACAATTGCCGAACACTGCTGTTGCGGGCTTTCGGCCACCGACCGACCATCTTTCTACTTGGGAGATTTTGGTTCTTCAAGCATATTTATCATCCCGTCATTTTTTTTCCCATTTTGTAACTATTATTATTTTGTCCAGTACAATGAAAAGCAGGTTCCACTGTGAGTAAATCTGTGACAAAGGCTTACTAACATGTCGACATACTAAACCAAATCAAGATTAATAATTATTTTAAAACTTTATTTTCTTGTATCTTCAGTCCTCTTGGAAATACCAGGATTTGGGATTACTGTATTTTGTTTACAAGAACACAAAAGATGTTTAGATTTCATGCTAAAACGTATGAAATCCATGCACCATTATTAATCAAACTGTTACACAGCAAGACGCATTCAGCAAGAGGTTTTTTTTTGTTTAATATTACTTATACTTAGAATTACTTACTTATAATAATGTGGGTCACTACAGTTCACTTCTACTTGCGTACTGTTATTTAAAATGAATATTCTTACTTGTGTAAATATTTTGGCAACTTTACCCAGGACCATTTGCATTTATCATCATATCAAAAATATTCTTTCACTTTTGCAGTTGACGGTCCACTCATAAAAACCATATCTGTCAAGTGTCTGGCTTTGTCAGGGAAACTACCGTATTTTACCCCTCTTTGCCTCCGTCTTCTCGTATTGGTATTATCCCGTAAATGTCCCGTATTACAAGAAAATATTACAAAACGCTCTCTCCAGACTGAACTCTGTCACTAGCCTCGCGAAAATCTTGAGGTTTGTGCGACAGCGGCAAACCCGGCTGTCAAGTGTCCCGTTTTGGCCGGGAAACTACCATATTTTACCCATAGAGTGTGGATCATACGGAGAGCCAATTTGCTAGCCCTGGTCGAAGCTTGCTAGCATACAGGGATTGTGTTCGGAAGCCGGAAGTGCCCATTTTTGTTGCATGTAAACTTTTTGTGCCCTCTTTAACTCATTATTGGAAATAGTGTTGTTAATATGGCCTCCATGTGCTTGTCTTACCACGCACTAAATCCTGTTCTTTGCCTTTTAATATTTTCAACATTAAAAGAGAAGCTAACTCGCACATACCTTAATATGGAATTGTTTCCAAAAAACAACATGGCGGCGCTCCAAATGCTAGCATGAATTCGCCTCATTAGCCTGCGCTGGAAACAATGGGGAAAGTCACGTGGGCTGCGTCCATGTATCCACAGTCTATGATTTTTTTTACCCCTAAGGGTAAATGTCCCTTATTTTCAGATCCAAAACTTGACCGGTATGATAAAGACCAGCAAAACAAGGGAACACACAGCAGGTGCATGTGGCTCAAATAAAAAGTTATTGAGGAGTAAAGCAAATTAGCACAGCAAACCAAACCTCCTGATACGGTCACAGAATAGACCCCCAGCTCTGACCTGGTACTTTGTGGATTATTCATGATGAAAATATAATCAAGTGGAAATAATCCAAATTCATTTTCCTCGGTCTGCTCCATTGCACATTTCACCCAACGCGCACAAGCAGAGAAGACAGTCATTGTAACAACATTTCATCACAAAAATAACCTGCTATTACAGGATATAAATGAACTTCATGCATTTATGTACAAGAGCAGACAACTCGTGCTTACGCAAACATTTAGGCGTTAATTATTAGTGCATATTTGGTGTCAAAACTGCCCAACATGTTTTTGTTACACACACCACATAATATTTTGTCACATCTACAAATGCATTCACAGCAGCGGCTCATTACCTTGAGGCGGGACAGCTGGTGGGGCGGGGAGGGCCCTGGTTTGCTCCACAGTTTTGGGGGTATGTGATGGCAGGGCTGCAGGAGGATTGTGCTGCTGAGGCGGTGGTTGTGGCGTTGAAGGAGGACACGTTTCTCTCATCACCAGTGACGTTGGCTTGTCTTTACAGTCCTGGACCAGTCTAGAGGCCTGTAATGGTGAAAAGCGTAAGCACAAAAATAACTGCAGGAGTTTTCAAACCAAAAAGAGGAAAAAAGTTGCACCACTGGAAAGAAATTGTACCAATATCAACATGATTCTTCAAAAGTGTGCGCCATGGAAAAAGCTATTAATCCTTGTTCTTTCATTTTGAGGTTTTAGATTTGAGAACGCTACAAAAGGAGCATACACCAATTTTTTCCCCTCGTAAACGTGGCATTTTACATCTCTGTAGTGCTTTCAGATCTTTGTAAATCATTTTCTGCTCCAATACTCGACAACTGTACACCAATTTTGTCCAAGGCAGTGGTTCTTAACTGGTCGGTTGGGACCCAAAAGTGGGTCACGGGACCATTTTTAGTGGGTCACAGGGACTCTTACTCTTAAGAGTCCCACAGCGTGCGCAAGTCTTTATTAAGCTGATGACGATCTTTGGACTAAGATCGAAACATCCTACACTTCAACTACAGAGTACAGATGAAGACTGAAGAATTTTTGTCTATTATTTATATTATTATTTTTGATAGGAAGATTTATAATCAGATTATTTTGTTGCGCTGCAAGGTGTATTCCTGCCAGATTTGTGATTTCACAAACTTGGGGAAATACATCTTGAAAGAGTCCAACCACTTACGCTCGACGTGCCTGCATTGGGGTTAAAGGCGGGACATGTTGGTATGATGACGCACCAAACGCCGAAGAATAACATGGCTGCATCTAAGGATTTACTTTTTGATGCCGTAATTGACTCGGTTTTAGCTGAAATGCTACTATTTCTGCTTTGAAAAGGGAGGAAAGAGACTTTTGTGCTTTTCTCTCGACTGGATTCAGCAAAAGTACAGTAGGCGGGGACTAACGGGTGTTTCACCCAATTTTCTTGAAGTATTGCTGTAACAGTCCCTCTTTTTTACGAGCCTTCCCAGATTGTTAATGTGTAGAACTCAAATAAGAGTGCTACGCATATCAATCTGGCACATGCAGGTTAATAGATCGTGTAAGATTGAACAAAATACCTCATGTTCATTGGAGTCTTATTTTGTGTGAAACCTGCTCACTCTTGCATCAAACAAATCGGTTTTAGACCTTATGTGTGATTCTTCCATTGGTTTCACTGTTCATACTGTATAGGTTACATATGTTTGAAATAAGGATGGTGTAGCTGATAACTCCACAGTGTCAACTATGGAAACCATCAAAATGCTCGTTCTCCATCTTGTTTTTTGGTTAATTTCTGTGTCATTACTGGAACAATCCACATGAAACAAAAACGGTCACAAAATTCAATGTCTTTTCTATCAGCACTCGTCCAAACATTGGGACAATATTCAAAATCCCCTCACTATAATACTGATCAACATACAGTATGTCATTTTTCTCTTTGGATATTTCTCCCATAGAGTTTTAATGGCACCTGCCCCCCGTCTGAGATTGAGACATCATCATATTCTAGAACATGAATCTAGTCCAGTCTTCAAATGTCCTTTATATGGACATATCGCAAATCTCAATGCCCATCAGAAATATCGCAATAAGATACTTTTTGAAACAGATCAAACCCCTTTCGCTTTATTGCTATAACTATTGTGTAATGTATTCCACAACATGTACTGTTTGTGTGTTTGCTAGAATTCACAATGTCAAACAAATAAACAACAACCACGGACTCACATTGGGCTGAATCTGCAAGTTGATGGCAGTGAGTTGCACGGGCTGGGCTTTGTGATTGAGGGAGGAGTGCAGAGCGTGGGAGCTGATGGTGGAGTGGAAGATGGTGGCTTGCTGGCTGGGCGTCAGGGCAGCGTGAGGGGCAGGTTTGGGCAGCACTGGGACCGGGTGCTGCGAGGGCTGAATGGAGGCAGTCTGCAAGAGCTGGCCCCCGGTCCTCTGGGATGCTTGGACCACAAACTGCTTGTGAGCCTGTACCAGTGAGTGCGGCTGGATCTGAGTGTAGGCTGAAATGACAAGGAAATGAGGAGAAAGTGACATTAATACCCTCTTTGTGATAAGTCTGCAAAGCTTCTTTTTGTTACTTATCCAGCTTTTTTTGACACTTGAAAAGCTAAACGAATCACAACAAAGGCATTGGCATCATGTAGTGCAATAGAACCGCGCATTTGACGGTGTTCAGTGTTGTGCAAAGACCCAACCTTGTGTACACAAACATGGAAACAACTACTATATAGAGGGGAGCATGGTTTCTGTTGTTCCAAGTCCCTGCCCCTTTCTGGGTGAACAAATAATTTTCTCACAATTTCTCATTCTGGGCATAATATATTTAAACTTTTGAAATAATAAGATAATTTTTCCTATTTTTTTGGAGCATTCTAGGGCAGCTTTTAATTTAATCATGGCCCCATATTTTATACACTGCTCACAAAAACTTAGGGCACACTCAAAAAACACAATGTAACTCCAAGTCAGTCACATGTCTGTGATATCAGACTGTCCAGTTAGGAAGCCACACTTATTGTGAATCAGTTTCACCTGGTGTTGTGGAAATTAAACAGACAACAGGTGGAAATGAGAGGCAATTAGCAAGATCACTCCAAAAGAGGAATGGTTTTGCAGGTGGTGACCACAGACCATTTCCCTGTCTTCATCCTTTGTGCTGTATTTTTGGAA
>OMNZ01053021.1:0-10584 GCA_900303255.1 Lesueurigobius sanzi
CTCTCCCTCTCTGTATTCCTTTGGTATTTGAAAAGTAACTGTATTCGAAATACCCTCAAATGAGAGAGTATTTGTACCTGAATACAGTTACTCTAAATAAGTATTCTGAATACGTATTTTAAATACATGTATTTAGTTACTCCCCAAAACTGACAATATGTCAACTTTTAATCAGAGACTTTTGGCTAGTTTCTAGTTGGAAAGCCAGATCAGTCTGCCGGGGTATGTAAACTTTTGAGCACAACTGTAGTTTTCACTAGACTCGGGGAACATCTTTGTGGCAGAAGCATGATCTCTGTATTGGGATTAAAATAACCCCGGGACCATTGCACCAAACCGCAGCGACCCCAGGGAATGAATGATCAGGTATCTCCTCTATTGGAGCCGTTCCAGCACGTTCCCTCTGTCACCTCTTTGTCTGCCGCTGCCTAATCCCCTAAAAACTACCTTCGTCTCAGTGTATTATGCAAATGCGACGAGGGGTTTTTACGTTTCGATTTGGCCACTCACCGAAATGTTGCGTGCACTTTTTGGATGCTCCTCACTGGGTCGACATCAAAGTGGTCTGCGGAGAGAAATGAAACGGTTACACCTTAATATGCAGTCGCAAAAATAACAGTTAGAAGCATACGCCACCAGTTGTAATAGTGTCACAATCATGAAAAGAGTTCAATTTATGCTTCCACCTTTTGTGCATTCCCCGACTTAATACAAATGGTTTTTCTGCCAGCGTGGAATAATCATCTTCTGCCCAGAGCCTCAATAGAAGATGTAATTTAAATCAGGAATCCAAGCAGAAATATTATTTTACCTGCTTGCTCTAAAATAGCTTCCTAATTTGTGAAATCATATTTTAGTGATTCCGTGCACAATAATTCTTTCTTCTAGTAGCAGAATTATTAGAAATTGCTCTTGAACAATTTTCTGTTTTATTATTTCATACAGTCACAAAGTGGGTAGTAACAACCAATGCAAATCAAGAAGAGGTAGCAAAGACTGACATAACAGTATAGTGTTTACTTCTGTCATCGAGTTTGTCTAAGTTGTATAGCACTTGAGGCTGTGCGTACTAGTAAGGAAAGTAGTAACATTTGTAGTAGTTCAAGAGTACAGTAGTACACGCAAGTGAAACGTGACGACCGCATGAATTCTCCGGAAGCCACTGCTCTTCCTGATTTCCCAATTAGGGATTAGCGGTGTCTCGTCCAAATCAATATATAGTACAACAAAAACATGACTTTATCAGTTTATAGGTAAAAAAAATGTCACAAAAATGAACAAAATATTTTTCTATATATTGATATCGATTCAACAAAATGAAAATAAATCCTTTTAACGCGACAGATAGGGGTGTGGCCGCTCGTGTCGCCGATGACTTTAGCAAATCTCTCTGTGAGGAAATGTCATAGAGACTTTTGCATCGGGAAGAGGAGGGTTCAGGCTGTAAAATGAGCACAGCCATGTCCTTCTAGGCCTCTGGAGAGCGGTGAAAAGTTGCATTGAAAACTTGTGTCCAAAAGGCTAAGTTTTTTTGCCTTTGTGCTTAGACAGAACATGGAGTAACACTTTAGTAACACAAATTAGCAAAACTATAGGGTAAGATTTGGTACAAAATAAAAAAAAAGCAAAAAAAACATGATGGCACATAGAAGGTCAGGTTTATAGCAGGTTTATAGTTATTTTTTTATAGAAGCATTAGTGGAATAATAGTTCTTCTGAGAATGTCTACCATATCCAAGTAAAATTGGTGCTGCGTGATATCCTTAGCTGAAACGAAAATCAAGGTGAATCGTGAATCAAATCGATTTGGGAAATCCGAACCGATACCCAGGCCTGGTTTTATCCCCTTTATACATTAGTGATGTGAGAAATAGAAGTACTGCAAAATAGTAGTAATGGCGGCTCCAATCTACAGTATATTGCACTTTAAAAGCTTGACAAGCTTCTCAAAAAGCCACAGCATTCCGTTATTCATTCAAAATATCTCCAATCTGTCACAGCTGCTGTGGCTGACTAACAACAACAGCCTTTCATTTACACTCGGAGTAGCCCCTGCCTTGATGGTTTTGTTGATTAGTTAGAAAGTGAATGACTATAACTCCTGTTTATCAGACACTAAATACTCTCAAACTCTCACTCTTTACAGTTTAATGCTTAAAATAACTTTTCTTTGAACAAAATAATAAAAAATGCAATTCAGTTTTATCTTATTTTGTATCTGAAATGATTGAAAGTACCCCCTGCTAAGCTCTTGCGTACCCTCAGGGGCCCCCATACCCCTGGTTGGGAAATACTGCTCTGCCACCTGAGTCACTGTTGTCCTGCCCAGGAGACGCAGTAGCAGCAGAAGTAAGAAGGGTAGTTATAATGATGAGAAATCTTTATTTTCGTATATAAAAATTGCTTATCACAAAAAAATAAAAAAAAATCTTTATTTTCTATAGTTTAGAAGTGTAATGAAGTAGGCCTACGCTTCACTTCTTCAACATTGATTGATTGATTGATTGACTGGTTTATTCCGAGCTTGTACAATAAAGTCATACATACATACAGTTTTCCAAGTCTTTTTACATACTATTCAAAAAATAATAATGAAAGACATATATACATACACATACATATATAAATACATACATACATAATACTGTACATATTCTTTATTTATTTTTTTTTTTTTACTTTAACACAAAGCTCGAAAAGGAGTGAGAGGATTGAAACTTGAA
The DNA here is from genome assembly GCA_900303255.1 of Lesueurigobius sanzi. Lineage (NCBI taxonomy): Eukaryota > Metazoa > Chordata > Actinopteri > Gobiiformes > Gobiidae > Lesueurigobius > Lesueurigobius sanzi. The sequence continues at coordinate 2,724 of OMNZ01053021.1, forward strand.
ACTGGTGAAACCATTGAAACTTAAAGTACTTAATTCAGATTTGGAGTACACATTCTCACTCAGTGGATAATGGGCTTGCACTATGCTACAGGCTGTATTACTGTCCATTGACGTGCTGTACAGTGCAGCTCATTACTTTTAATTAGGCCTACCTTTAAGCTCATTACTGACAGATCCACTGACACTGTCATTGCCACAAAGTTGTGAAGTAACCTTTGGAGCTGCCAACAATTGTTCATGGTTTCTGCCTTCAAGCCCACGAGCACTTGGTGGTTTAGATGGGTGTCATTACCATCACAAGGCAATTCTAAATTCATGGTAAGGCTTATTATATTGTACCATTTTAGTTAACTTGCTGACAGTCTTTGGTGAGAGATATAACTGTGGCACATGGTTCTTTAATGCTGTATTCAGGTGCCAGTCTGTGTGCAACACTTCTCTGTGATGTCTCCCCCCATCGCCTGCAGCATCAACACAGATCTCACACCAGCTCTACCCAGGACATCCGGGCGCTGGATTTGGATAACAGCACAAAGTGGCTCTTGGTAACAGAAGTCATTGTCCAAATGCTGAAAGTTTACTGCTCATTATCAGGAGCTGAAAGTATCATCAGGCACATTTGCACAAATGTCAGATACTTTTTGACTAATAAATGGAGCTGCTCTCTAAAATGGTGCCATGAGCAAAACAAATTAGCATTAGCAACCAAAACATGAACATATGAATAATCAAGTGTAGCAACTGACAACTAATTGCTACAAAAGTGTAAGTGGTGAGGGCCATTTGTTTTTCACATCGGCCCAGCACAAGAATTCGCCACAACTCAAAAAATTGCACATTGTTTTGTTTTCGGTGGATAAATTTACCAGTGCCTCCAATTTTACAACAAATGCTTGTGTAGCCAAAAGTAAAAGGGCAACAACAACATTTCATTCAGCGTATTATATTGCCCAGCTGTAACCAAGCCCCACTGTACATCCCAAACAAAAGCAGACTTGTGTCATATACAGTAGAAGACCAGTGCCAGTGCCATAGGAGGTTTGACAAAATATAGTTCAAAGGAATCTTCAAACAGAGACAGTATTTGTTTTTAGAATAGATTGCTAAAGTGCCGTGGTGAATCTAAAATCATTATACCAACTAAAAATATGCAAGTGATGGATTTCATTTGTGACTTGTGAAGATAACATTACGCACAGACCCAACCACCACAACACTGATGCTAATTAAGAAAAACAAATCTCGAGTAGTACTAAGGGTAAACAAAGCTGTTGCACATTAGCGACACTGAGGAACTTTTAAGGTCCATAAGTCAGCCATTAGCACCAGACCACAACTTCATAATCACAAAAAATATCACATTAAACCCATTGTATTAAACCGTTCTGTTTCCCAATGCAATTTTCTGTCTCTAAAATCCCATTACGTGTCACCCCGTGGGCCGCTCTCCCACTGACCTATGGCAGCGATGTGAAAAGTCTCATTTCGTGGCTGCCCCGGTACACCGAGATGTCCGTCTTATGCCCATGTCCCCCGAAGCAACCCAACACTGAGGAATTGATTAAAACACAGAGCAAACACGCGCTTACACACTGGCCCGCGCAGTTATAATCTGCTGTACAAAGGCGGCATGCTAACTGCCTCTCCATCTCTTCATCACACGCCCACGTATCAAGCGTACAGAACCCAGCACGCACACAGGCCCAGGAGATGGACGCGCGGCTCTGCCATTTAATTACTATTGTCACATGTATAATTTAGCACACAGGGAGATCTGCTAGTGACCTGTGGACAGGAGAGACGCCGCGGTGTCAAAAAAAAAAACAAAAGCAGCAAAACATGCAAGGGGTCAAGTGTCACGCGAGGAACGCCTCCAGCCTTTTCTTTAATTAACACTAGAATGAGAAAAATTATGCTTGCATTGTTTTGTAATGATGGATGATGATTTCCACTGATCATAACTGACGTGCAATTGGAACCACCTGCCAATTATACTAAATACTATACAATTTGTTTCCTTTCTTTTCTGCTCCCAACAAATCGACTTTGAGGATGTGTTTGGAAATGTTTAGACACAATGAAGACAAATTGGAGGGGAAACGATGTGTTCACTTCACTGGCCAATGCTCAAATTGTTTAAATTGTTCTGATGCATAAATGTAACCGTTCCTTTTAGCAAGTAAGACCGAACGCAGCTGAATGCTTTCCTCGCGATCCAGGCGCTGCCTTCTCATTTGCAACCGTCCTCAAGGACAGGCAGCTATTTGTTCAGCGTTCACCACCTCCGAGTTTCAGTATGCACAGTGAGCTAGCAGCAACGCAGCGGATTGGCGTCCGCATGGCAACAAAATTTACATGACTACACTCCAAAGGTTTAGTCCAAAATCAAAAACATGACTGCGTGTTGCTGTTGCCGGCAGTGACTGAGGGTACACGCTGGTCATAAAAAACATTACCACCTCAGCTCAAAGGAGAATTTTAATGAAGAGTGAACAGGGAAAAAAGCTGCAAGCCTTTCCTATAATGATGCATGTGTGAAAATGCATCTACAGCCATACCCAGTACCACTCAGACGGAATAAAACATTTAGAGGGAACTTGCTATTGCTAACACTTCAATAAAAACACAAGCTGATCCAAGCCGGAGTGAACCTAAGCATCAGCAATGGATGTACACAGGCGGCCTAAGTAAAGACTCCCTCTAATCCCTCTCCCCCCCGAAGGCATCACGGTGGAATACGAAACAAGGAGTGACACGGTGCAAACAGGAAGGATACCTGCGCTAATGCACCGCGCCACGGCAAACTGATGCCACTGATGATAGCACGGAGCCAAACAAGCGTGTGTGTTGACTGCCCGCTGCCTCCGCACCGTGAGGAATAACAGACAGCATACGGCTCCGCTTGCTGGCCCACTCACTTGGCACCCTGACCATTAGCACTACCTCGAGGGCGGGCCGATGTGACCTCCGGAGATGTGAGAGGGAGCTACAGACAAAAGGCGAGATGCAGACCCACACTCAGGGCACGCACAGCACATACACACGCGCACGCACGGGTGATGGCAGGGAGGGAGGTGTGAAAGGATGAGGGGGAGACAGGACATTATAGACAGATGTGAATGTTAATGCTTTGACATAAGATACTGGAGAACGGAGACGACTCGGATCTCTTCTGTGAGACGGGCAGCTGCTGCTATGCATACAAGTGCCAAAAGAAATATATGCAATCTTTTAAAAACTGGAGAGAGGTCAAGTACTCTTCACAATAAGTTTGTGCCGGGGACAGAAAGTGCTATGTATCAAGTATTAAAAGATATTTAAATAAACAAGTTTATTCAGTGCAATCATCTTCCAGTCATTTTGATGCAACATCTAAAATACCTCATTTGAATTTAATTCAGCTTTACCTCCTGCTGAGTTGAACTAATTTCTAATTAGACAGTAAATAATGATGTTATGTGATTGACGTGTTATTTGGAAAAATGAAAACAGCCAAGTGTCTCAGCTAAAATATGAATATTCTATGCAGACGCGACAGTGGTGCAGACTGTCGTTGTGTCCTTGGGCAAGACACTTCACCCAATGCCTATGTGTGAGTGGTTGGTGGTGGTTGGAGGGACCGTTGGCTTACCACCATCAACATGGAGTGAATGAGCCCCCCTCCCTTTCATGTGTGAAGCGCTTTGGCTGTGACGTGTGTCATAAGCGCTATCCCTTCCCCTTCCCTTCCCCTACGTGATAGGTTTTTGTCCACAACACACAGTAAAGTCAGTAAATTCACCAAACTTCAGTTTTGTTATTGTGTATTTAAAGGGAGGCCTCTTGTTCACCGCCGTGACACACAGCGATATCACCAGGTGCCTGATAGAATCACGTCAAATAGTATCCGCTCTAATAATTGCCATCATTGGTCATGCTACTGTTTTCATCAAAAACAAAAACATAGAATGCTTAGTCATTGCCACATTTACTATTCATTGAATTCCGGTCAACAAAAAAAAACTGAATTATGAATCCCCTTTCTAGCATAATAATAATCTGCATGAAGTGACCTCCAATTAATCTTGCCAAATCAGGTCTAAACCAGTCTGCGCCTATCATTACCTGCTCATACATATGGACGAAATCAGGCATTTACAGGAGAGACATGCAGACTGTATTATTGTTTCAAAATGCCATTATTTGTTCATGATTGAGTGATGCGTTGTGCAGTTAATTGTTATGTGGACAAAGTAATCCAGTGTGCGTGCTCGTGTGTGCTCGTGGTCTTATGCGGACATAGTAAGGTTCACAGCCCTGCCCACTTCTTCTCTAAGTGAGTTGATGATGTCCACAGAGCTATTTATACACTCAGCCAGGCTCAGCACTTTTCGGGTCGGCACATAAATAATCAGTAAGGTATGAGAGACACACCAGATCACTTTGCTTTAACGCAGCATCTTCTGGCTACCCACTTTTTGTAGTGCAACGTTAGCAAGATCTCTCGTAGCCTTGTTTTCTCCCTGCTGAAGCACCGGGCCCTGGAACAATCACTTACTAATGCAGATGTAAACAAGTGACTGGCAGCATTAAAGGTTTATCTGACTGCGGCGTCTGTAATGGCCACATCGACTGCTTTGGACTGTATTGATAAGTCCTGCCAGTGAATATACCATGTGTCAGCACAATGCAGACTTCTGCCAAACAGAACATCCTTGCGACAAATATAGCTGATTCTGAACAGGCTTTTCTGCATATGATAATATGAGACTTTATCGATACAGATCTTGAATGTCGTGAATATTATTCAACTACTGCATATTACTGCCAGAGACAATCCAACCACAAAGACTGTACCTCTGAGCTGAGAGAAAACGAGCTGGAGACTTACTGTATACCACAGTATGTCTCCTCAGAGCTACAATGGTAATTATGGTAATTACATGGAAACACAACTCTCTTCGTGTATTATATGATGTATCTAATGTACACTATTAACCTGGTCTTACCATACCCTCGTACAGAGGGTCTGGGTCTTCACAATTGAGCTCCGTTTTCAGGTGGGAGGGGTGAAATTCTTTTAAAGTTTGAAACAAATTGGATCTGATTTTACCCAATCGCTCGCCTGGCCTTAGCCATCCGTAAACTTCCCGAGTCAGGATTTGAACAGCCAACCTCGCAGTTATTGGAAGACTGTACCATTTGAGCCATTTCTTACTGATTCATTGTGCTTCCCCTAGCCTGGCGATTCAGTCTCTCCTCCTTTCTGCTCAAAAGCAGAAAAGTCTGGGACTTTGACCGCAGCCGATCCCAAAACTGCTTTGTTTTATATCTCTTCTGTAGCTCTGATCAGAGATGCAAATGCAAACTCACCTGGAATTACAACAGTTTAGTAGTTGGATAGAGACTGAGAAACATATGGTCCCAGACTGCACTCTTTGTAAAGAAAAAGAAAAGCATGTAGTCTGGGCCATATTCCCCAATCACACAGGACATCAATGAGTATTTCAAGATTTAATTGCATTACTGAAAATGCAAGTTGACAAAAATAACAACAGTTCACAAAAGAAAGCCATTTGAGCAAAACAAAAACTTTTTTGACACTGCATTACATCACAGGAGCATGAACTTATGAAGCTGTCAGAATTGTGATATCCTTTTAAGTCTGCAGGAGAAGGCGTGTAAAAACTCTGGGAGGTTCGCTTTAAACCCCAATATGTCAACAGACAGACACGGGAGCCGTTACCAGCTGTCTGTCTATGTCAGAGATAAGCACACCAATTATCTGGATATCTGAAACACAACAAATGCTTTACAAATGATGATCCAGTGGGCTGAATAATGAATCGAGAAAACAGCTTTTCAACAGCAACTGCCATAATCAGGTTATTTTGTATCATCTAATAAAGAAGCAAGTCTGTTGAGAGCTTACAGAACAATGTCAGTGTCATCTAGGTTCGGGAATGGCAGAAAGGCACTCCCTGTTGTGACTCTGTGGCTAGATGTGATGCCTATGCAAAATACAGTACAATAAAGACATAAAACTCTCTAAAATATTAACAACAGTGCTAAGTTATTGATGGGCGCTGCTTTGTACGTCACATTCGAACAAGAACGCTTCCTGCTGTAAAGTGATTGTTTTCATAGCTTTCTCAAACGGTCATGGTTAGCTGGACCTCAGACAGCCGTGCTTAGTCATACTGACAGTCCACTGCTTCCACAGAACAACAGCACAGCCTTGTTATGATCCACAGTCGGAGCCGCGCTTAAACGGCTGCACCAATTGTGGCAGAATCACTTTTTGTTTGTTTAGCCCCAGAGATGAGCTTTGTGCCGTTAGGGGGACCTGCGTGTCTTCTGTCCAATCATTTGCTGCAGTATCCGCTGGACACAGAAAACACCACATGCTGTAGCTCGGGCTGAAAGAAATCAAACCTAGCTGCGTGGCAATATTTTATTAGACATGACAGCGTTTCACCAGCGGCTTGAATACCTTGTCATCGTGGTGTCAGAGCATCCTCACGTACGTTTGTATCACCGCCTAATAATAACCAACTTCTGCTTCCACTGGATGTAAGGAAGGACCACCAGACACCCAGCTCCGGGTTTAGATGTTATGTTGGGCGACCTAGTTACAGTTCTTATTTAATCCTTAACCTTTTATTCAGAAGGAAAAAGGGCAGTAGGCAACGCGAGCGCGATTAACACACAGCGTTGTTCAAAATGCTTTACAGAGAAGGAAGAAAGTCCATAAAATTACACTTGGAGGGCAAATGAAATCAATAAAAATACAATTGCCTCAAAATTAAATTAAAAACGAAGAGAGTAAATGAAATTCTAAATAAAAAGAGCCTATATTTTACAGTTTAACAGAACAGTTTCTGACATGGATTTGAACATTGTTAGAGACTAGTGGGCTGTCTTACATTAGGGCTGCATGGTTAACTACTGTGGCTAAAGGATGAGGGTTTTGTTTTATCTTCCTGTCTGTTTGATGTTCTCCAATCAGAATTATCGGGCCTCACGTCATTGGTGTGCCGGCCAATCAAAAGTAGCGGATAGATCTGGATGTGCTGCAGTGCCCTGTAAAAAGACTTGCACTGTGTAAAGTATTCTCACTGTTCGTAACAAACAACATTGCCTCTCACGCTGCATAAAGTTTTGTTCGTGACGACGTTAAATGGCTGAAGGAACTCTCCGGTAGCACTGTAGGGCCAGCTTACTTTAGCTCTCTAAGAACAAGCTGAACGATGAACTCATGTGCTCTTTACCTTCTCCACTTTGTTCTGCTGATCCTCTCCTCTCGATGCTGCTGTGTGTGTTCACCAATTGAACTGCAATGTCCACATCTGGGAAAAATCGCAATTGAACATCTTCAGAAAGACTACACCAGGTTTTAGCTGCCATAAGAGAATTAGAAGAAGAAATTCTAAAGATAGTTAAGCAAAAACCTGAAATTTGTGAAAATCTTAAGTTGTTACTAAGAGACGTTACTGTACTGTATACTGTATGATGTAGATGAAGAAAAGTCTGCACAACTAATTGTAGCTCCCAAGAGTTTTTATTACTTACACAGTGAGTTGAAACATTTACATATTGTTTCAAATAACTTTCAGAAAATATGTAAAAAATTAAGTAATATGTAATATTCAGTTGTGGCCAGTAGGACTGACACTACTTTTAGATCAGTCTAGCACTAGCCTGGCCTTAGCCATCCGTAAACTCCGGTCAATGATCATTTCCCTACATGTTACGTCTGGGTCTGATCTCAGTGGCGGGTGTTGTCGGCTATGTTATTATAGCTTGCTTCACTCACTCGGGCGCATGGAGCATCACAGAGAAAAAAAAAAAAATCCCATTCAAAAATTGCATAGACTTTTCG
>OMNZ01053023.1:0-17232 GCA_900303255.1 Lesueurigobius sanzi
AACCAAAAAATGCATAATGAATAAGGAAAAAAACATATATAAGTTGCACTGGACTATAAGTTGCATTTTACAACACCGGAGACCAAGAACAATTTAAAAGGCAATTTATAATAATAACAGTAGAATAGAGAACAACAGGCTGTATAGGTGTACGGTGCTAACGTAACACAATGATGGTTATTCAGCTACACGAAGCATAAACAACCAACTGAATAGGTGTCTGGTATGTTAACGTAACATATTAATTAATATATAAGTCGCACCTGAGTGTAAGTCGCAGGACCAGCCAAACTATGAGAAACAGTGTTACTTTTAGTCCGGAAAATACGGTATGGTTTTTACTCTAATAAATATGAACTAACCAGCTTTTGGGCAGAAAAAGAGTTCCATCTGGCAACACTGCTTTTAGACCTAATACTTACTGTAATACTAGGGCTGGGTACCGTTAAACAATACCAGTATGGTATCGAAAAAATAATGAAGGTACTACCGGTATCGAAAAATAAAAAGGTACCGAAAAAGTATTTTTCTTTAGAAAGCACATTTTGATGCCTAGTGGGTCTTGAGACTGCACTAAAGGTGTTTCACCTCAAAAAGCAGTAAAAGAAAAGAAGACAAATGGAATAAATTACCATTATTGGTCTGTTTTATGGTTCTACACAACACACACACTAAAAATCAACTCATCAAAACAGCTCAAATTTAGATAAATAAGATTTGGGTCATTTAAACTTATCTATTTACTTTTTTGTGTAGGTGACAAATAATTTAGTATAGGTATCGAAAAATGAATCATTCAGGTATCGGTATTGTAAACTAAGTATCGTTAAAGTACTAGTATCGAAAAAAAATGAACGATACCTAGCCTTACTTACTACTAGTAATATTAGTAGTTTAGCGAGTAAATTAAATAGTTAATTGTGGCCCAAACTCATTCCTAACTCTTAACACAATTCTAACATCCCAATTCTTCGCAGGGATGAGACCTTTTTGTAAGCTCTATAGATGAAAGAAATGAGCTAAACATTCAAAGGTAACAGCACCTTTCTTACCACGTAAACTCATTTTTGTCATATTTAGTCTTTCTACAAATGGAATAGGAAGTCTCTGCCATAAAAAAATAGCCAATAAACCAAACCACAATGAAGTCTGCCACTCTACATATAATAATAAATGAACAAAGACTGAAAAAACTGTTGTTGCATTTCTATGATGCCGAATTAGAGACAGCAGAAGAGCTGCTATAAACAGCTATGCTTTTATTCCATTGTCTACGTTGAGACCACGGCATCAAGGATCAGAATGTATTGTCTGTGATAACTTTTTACAGTTCCCACATAGCTGCGCAGCGTTTTGATATGTGATAAGCTTTCCAATGGATAGGACACAGCAAGTGTAAAGTCCACGGATCACATCCTATATTCTCCCTGTACCTGTGTCAGAGCTGCCCTGGCGGAGCTATTTTAGGGCTGAATGTGGCCTTCCTTGTCAGCCCCGGAGGTAAACATGCGCCAAGGTCGACGGTAAACCATGTAAACTATAAACATGTGCTGGAGGTGACGCACATTGATTTTGTCCTCCGTTTAAGTATGGAAAATGTATGGGGTGTGACTTTGAAAAACGTGCAGTATGGCCACAAAGTCGTTCACTCGACCTCGCAATGGCAAAGACGTGTCTGCACTCAATCTGGGAAATACAAGTTTGCTTGATTTTTGTTTTCAGATAACACCACAAATGTTGAAGCTAAGGTTTTGTACAATATTAGTCACAGTTTTATTATTAATGTGCCTTTCTAGTGTTCAAGGACGATTAACTTCTCATATATTAATCTCTTTTATTGCAGCGGGTAAAAAAGCTCACAGTACGTCAATTGTAAGATCCCACGGTAAACCACTGCCATGTCTCATGAGCTGCAGCGCGTGAAGATGCTGGAGAAACAATATATCCAATATAAAACCCCTTACTTAAGAAGGGAGCCGCAAGTACAGTCAAAGATTAAAGGCCCTATACCTGATTTTTTTTCCTCCTTTCTTGGTATGAAAATGAAAGAGGGAACACACAAGTTAGTTTAAGTCATATTTTTTTGTTTCATGACTTCGATAATGCATTCCTCTAAGCAATAGATACAGACGGCATCTTTGAGAAGCCCACAAATGGTCACGTACAAAGCTGCAGAGTGGGAAAACAAAGTCGAAAAAATACCTACTTTTTCACAGACTACTCCACAACTACTAACAAATACAGAATTATGGTGTATTTAAAGAAAAGACACAGATAAATTTACAGAGACATTGAGACAGAACAAAGTGGTTCATTGGCTTGAATCTATACAGAAATAACAGAGAATGCTAGCAATCATGCTAACGTTAGCTTCACGTTACATGCTAGGAGCTTGCTTTAACTTAAGTACAGTTTTTTTTTTTTTTTTTACTTCTACTGGTAAATCAGCTTCATTTTTATAGTGTACGAATGAGACAAAACATCCATAAGGTCCAGATTATGTTTTGACTTTATTTTGTGTGGTAAATATGCTTATAGTCTGCCAGAAAACGTCAAACAAGAGTGAAAAAAATAGTGATTCCCATAACAAGCTTCCTTCCCCTTCGCTAGGCCACGCCCTCTATGACTGTATTGTGTCGCAATAATGTAAATGACATCCTGCTAGTTTATGATCAATAAAAAGGCTTTACAATTATATGCACAGCGCTCAAGGGTCTTTTTCTCCAGACAGGTCTGCTTTAGAACACAAATTTAATTTCTAAAACCACAAACAACTTGATATAGGGCCTTTAAACTTGTTGAAACCATACAACACATACCAGCAAGTCAATTTAAGCCGCCATATCTGATCAAAAATGCTACTTCCGCCCACCTCAATTATTTCAGTGCACAGTAGATGGCAGTGAGAACACGTGAATAGCATTTCTTAGACTGACAAACCGTCTTTAACAGGCTTAGGTAAAACACAAAATGAAAAAAAGAACAAAAAACTAATTTCAAAGCTGTCCATTGGAGGCAGGGAGGCCACACACCGTGCCTCAGACAGAAGGGTTATGTACAGATTAGACGAGCTATGCAGACAGTGGCATCGATTACAGCCAGGCAGCCATCCATTCAGGAGCTGTCCTCACCACAGACCAGATACAGCAGGACTCCGAGAGGCACGAGGCGGCCATCTGAAGGTCAGGGCTGAAAGTAACTGAGGCTAAAACACACAGAAACGCGCCAAGAGAAGCCTGAGCGTTTCCATTTCTGTGAGGATTGTCAACAGTGGCGGCAAGTATAACAATGGACTAGGGCTGTGCAATTAATTGAATTTTGATCACGATTTCGATTCTTGAGCCAAACGATCTCCAAATTAATAAAATCAAGTTGGAACGATTCTTTTTTTTATTTTTTGTATTATTATTATTGTTACTATTATTATTATTAATTTTTTTTTATTTTTTGTTTTGTTTTTGCACGATTCTTTTGACATTTGATGCAGGGGCGGAGCAGAGAAACTCATGTTTTTGCTTCTGAACTCAGGTAATTAGACACATTTTCCGAAATGCTGAATAAATACATTTTATTTTCAATCTCAAAAAGAATCGTTGGAAGAATCGTGATTTCAATCTTGAACAAAAAAATCGTGATTCTCATTTTTTTCCAAAATCGAGCAGCCCCTACAATAGACTGATTTCGACAGGGATGGAAATGGGCGGAGCGTTTTGTGCGTGTTTCGACAGCCAAACACAAACCACGCCGTTCTCAAAAGGGAGGTCCAAGACGCTCTCAACCGGGACCACTTCAGGACTGGGGTCTGGAGCGGTTTGCTTGTTGGAGCGGTTTGGGAGGCATATAGAGTCTATAGTAGGAAAAAGGCACTCGACCAAATACTACAAGCCTAAAAGCAGAAACAATTATAACTTGATCATAATAAACCAAGCGCTGAACTCTTCTGGCGTCAGTGCTGTATTCTGTGAGAATGGCAACTTAAGTTTGAGCTAAATATGTAGCAAAGCAAAGCTAGCTTGATAGCAGCGTTAGAGACTCACTTCGATAATTAAAAAAAACATGGATTTTTTTGTTTGAAAGACTATATTACAGCATAATGAGTTGTTAAAAGTTAGTGCAGTGGCAGAGAGGTAAAAAAGTTGTAAAACAGCTAGAAATATATATAACTTCTTGCTCTGCATTAACCGGCATGAACGTAGCTCCACAGCACCCTCATGTGGCCACTCTCAACAGACATCAGGCCTGCACCTCTCCACCATAGTCAAAATGAGGCTAGTCAAAGCTACTGTATCTCTAATAGACAGGGCATTTCTATAGTAGTTGGCCTAAAGTCGACGGCCATGGCACTGTGCATGGAAATCACTATCATTAACCAACCAAAAAGTAGCCAGTTCAAGCTGTGCCTGGGCTGTACAAAGGACTTGAAGTAGTAGAGTAGTCCGTATTGCAAAATGAGGAGAATGAGTCATTTTTTTTTAAGTAAACAATCTAGTTCCCTCTGATCCCCTCATGATTGGACCTGAAAGCCGCTCCTTGTTCCCTGCGCACACCCTCACACTGCAGAAGAAGAAAAACGGAGAGTGCAGGCTGATTGACAGGCCGGCTCAGAGGAAAACTCCTCCCCCTTGGCCAAAGTTATGGTAAAGGCCATTTCGATTTGTTTCCGGGATCAGCAAAATTATGGACTTTAAAAATATCTTCATTTTTATTACCAATTAATTTGTAATACAATTAGACTATAACTAATACTTTTTTTTGGCGATGGGAGAAACAAGCATAAAAGCCAAAAAAGTCACACTGTGTAATTCAAAGCACTTTCAGAAGAAAAAGGATTGTAATATTAAATGTGTGATAAGTTTGCTCCTCTAAATCAAATGGGTACAAAAATACCAAATAACTGTTAGTTGATTGTATTTCTGCTGATTTTGACAACTTGAAAGCTTCAAATATAATTTATTTCTACCAAATTGTTTTCAAAAGGGTCTAACGCAACACGAACACAACTCAATAACCTCCAGTGTTCATTTGGAGCTGTAATAATAATTCGAAAACTTCATACTTCCCGATATTGACTGCATACTTTGCACAATTAATGATGTATTGTGCTGCTATATTTTGCAGCCGTGAAGCTTTGCGTTGGAGCCGTGTGTGTGGATGTGTCGTGTGTGGAAGGTATAAGGTGTGTGTGTTGTTATATAAAGCTGTCTTTATGCTCGGTGAATGTCCTGGAGGCGGGTGTCGTATCTGGAGAGCGGCGGGGAAATGTCAGAGCCTTGAAGCCCGTGGCATGTGTTCTCTCATCACTGTCCCCTCAGCCTGAACCCAAAGCTATTTAATACAGTGTAGACAAAAAACGGATTCACACGGAGGATGGTGAGAACGGCTGCACAATACACAAAAATGTTACATCGGCAAAGCACAATGTCCATTTCACAATGGACATTGTGAAATGGACATTGTATAAATTATCAGCTAATTATTATATGAATGTTTTTGAACTGACAGCCTTTAAAAATATATGTTTTAATTAGAGAGAGGATCTGAGGCACTCTGACTCACATAAAAGACCTTTATTTAGGCAAAAATGGACATGATACCTGATCTTCGCCGAGCACCCGCCTCCTTATAGTTGGACCATGTGATGCACTCACCTTTTTAGATTTTTTTATGTGTTTTAATTGTTGATTTTAACAGTTTGAAAAGAAAATAGACATTTTTTCTCCATAACAGCACTTAATTTTGTACAAATATTTAAGATGCAATATCAATATCGCCAGAAGCCACAACAGATCTTCCATCTGATAGAGATTTAAGTTCAGGTTTAGTCAAGTTTTTCCTAAGTTCATAAAATTTTGGCCTCTTTTCTCAGTTGTTCTGTTTTGGCACAATTTTCTGGAGATTTAATGGAACATTATGTGTTTAAATGGCTTAGGAGAATGTCCCTAATGTATCGTTATCACAATATTCAACATAGTTATCGAATATTGCCATTTTTTCTCAGGTCATGCAGGGTAAGCAGGGTTGTATAAGATCCTAAGGAAACTAATTCAGTCTTAGTTTCAAATAATATTGCTACTTAAAGCCTTTACAATTTGCTAATGGTGTCTCAAGTTATCTTGCATTCATAATGTCCAACTACGACCTTGTGTTGTACAACTGTGCTGAAGCTATATTATACTTTCTCCTCATGGCCGTTGCTGAGAGGGTCATTACCTTGTTGAGACCATGCCATTTAAAAGCGATGCGTTCAGGTGCCATAAGTTTAAATGCGGGGTAAATTGACCTGTTTGGCGGATGTGGGAGCTGGCTAAGCTAGCTGACTGGATCTGTATGCTCCCTGGTATGGCTGTGCTTCTCAGAATAGCCAATGCCAGATGCCTTCCTCCCTCAATGTTATTTGGAGCCCAAGGGCAATAGAATTCAGCGCCTGGTAGTGTCCGGCGGAACAAGTAAAGGCAAACCGACTAAATTGGTGTCTTTGGGTCAAAATACAAAACCGGTGAGAAAATTGTGGTTGAATGTGGGTTAAAGGAGTTGTAGCAAAGGGGTTTAAGAAAGGCACTACAATCAATTCCAGCAAACAGCACTGTGTGCAAGTTTATTACTGCTCAATTTCATGAAAAGCCTTGGATGCTGTGGCTCTCTGAGGCAACTCTGGTGCATTGCATGATGAGTAAATGTAAGTCATTGCAAATAATTTACAGACAGTTATTTCACCAAATATAAAATATGAGAAGCCAGAAAATCAAATGTTTATCGTGATCGTGAGTTAGCCAATCAGTGTTGAGGCTCTCCATGCTGTCCAGTTCCACCCAGAGTCCGAGCAGCTCTCCAGGGTTTTCAGTGGAGCCCGGAGTCAAGACGTTATTGATCTCACAATGGAGAAATTTACAGCTCTTAAGATAAGATCACACAAGGGTAATAATAATAACAGAATAGGTAATAATAATAACAGAATAGAATAGAATAAAATAAATGTCTCTTTGCATCTTAGCCCTGTACTCTGAATGGATACAAGTACAAGTTTGTGGAAATGCCAGCTCTGCCTGGACACAGCTACAGGACTCGTTGGCCTGGGAACCATCTGGCCCCATCCGTCTATAGGAGTGGATCCCTTCCCCAGCCTGGTCCTCCTCGAGGTTTCTCCATTTTGTACCACATGGTTTTCAGAGTTTTTCCTTGCCGCGGGGGAGGGTCTATGGATGTGGGATACCCCAGGCTGACATTTCATTTCTTTGATGTTTGATATTGATTTGTTTTGTGTTTGTACCGACCTCTGGGACGACTCCTGTTGTGATATTGGGCGTTACAAAAACTGATTGATTGATTTATATGTATGACTATACTTTAAAATGGTTTTAGCCTTTAGGTTTTGTCTTTGTAAGTAAAATTTAGACTTGACTTGAAGATCTGATTTGAACATATTTACCAATATATGAGGACACCACTGGACCACTGGGTATTTTTTTAATGAAATAAAAAATAATAATCTCTCAAATACCTTAAAAGACTAAAAAAAAAAAAAAAAAGGATATTAAGAAAGCAGCTTTGAAGTGGAGAAACATGATTATCTATACCCCGACAGAGAAAATAACAACAAAGGAGGAAGTTTCTCTAGTTTGACGCCAACTCAATCGCGGTCCATTACAGTGCATTGCATCAGTAACACAGAGGAAAAATACAGAATACCAACTTCAAAGATAAATTAGTTTCTTGTCCTGTCGACTACGATATTGCTCAGCTGCCACGGGCGGGGAACAGCCGTACACAGACTGATGGCAGTCTGGGGAGTTCTTCTGTGAAGCTCATCATCTAAGAAGGCATCAGCTCCAGCTCCGTCACAACTCAACACAAAGTTTGGAAAGTCAAGTGGAAATGATGTGTCACGCATTAAAAAGCAGCAAAGTTTGGTGCATTAAAGACAAAGAGGAGCAATTCATAGCGTTCTTATGTGCTTAAATTATTCTGCCAAGAACTTTTTCATTTATATACATGTCAACGATTTGACAGATGTTTGAGAGATACAAAGAACCTCAAAAGTTTGAGCAACAAACAGCTCTAGCTTTAGGAAATATTCAACCTCAATAAACTTCAGATGTCTATCCTATGATGGCTATTTGGCTAATCAAAATAACAATTTCCTAATGTGACCTCGCTTTTCCAATACTATTTAAAGGTACACTGTGTTTTTTTACTTAATTCAATGGTGTACCTTTAAAGACCAAACTAAAACCAACCTGGTCTTTTCTCCATAATCTGATGTGTGTGACTGATCAACCAAAAAAAACACATGATTTATTCCAATAAAAACAGACATGACAAAACAAAATCTGAATCACAGAACAACTGCAGAATCAACAGGTGAAGCACTAAGCAGAGGTAATCAGAGGTAAGTTATGAAGCTTGCTCAGCGCTCTGACAAATTACATTTGAGAGGAAATGTCTTCTACATTTGAGTGATGCATTGCAGATACTTGTGATTTGGATCAGCTGACAGTGGCTGATTTACCAAGCTAACAATGTCCATTTGGTTATAGCTCCTTGCCATTGCAATGTAACATGTTTTTAAACATGAAACAACATGGTATTACTTTGTGCGTGTGACGGAAGCAAAGAAAAAACATTCATCAAAAATCCAACACAACTGTCACTGCAATATCAATTTATCAGTTTTCCTAGAATCCATACATTATAGCCATTGAATGGCCCGCAGGTGCACACTGTGCAGTGTCCTTGGGCAAGACACTTCCCCCACCTTGCCTCCAGTGTCTACTATGTACACTGGTGTATGAATGAGAGTGTGAATGGGTGAGTGGTTCCTTGATGTAAAGCACTTTGAGTACCTAATGTAGCTGGAAAAGCACTATAGTAGTTGAGACCATTTACCATTTTACCATTTACTAATGTATCTCCTTTGGGCTGTAAGGGTATAGGGATGGGTCAATTTGCAAAATTAACAATTCTATTCAGTTTGCAATTTTTGAGGCATATATTTAGGCTGCCAACTGACAACCACACATCCCTTTCACTTTATTTTAATCTGTCACTTCCTCACTGCGTCTCACTCTCTCTAACCCTGTGGAAGTAAATCTGTCCTTCAAAATTAAGACAAGACTTTTAAAGGCTCCAAATTTTGGTTTATTTTGAGTTTTAATACTTTTTAGAACCTTGCAGAAAACCTGTATTAATTTAGAAATAAAATGTCACACTTCTCTCAAATACAAAATACACATCTAATTGCAACACTGTCCCCAAAGTTTTATTTCAATAGATTCTCTAAAACAAGCCAACTAAAGTAATTAATCTTATTTCACATGACTCTCTGGCCACACTGAGAAGTAATATTTGAAATGGAGAAAACTAATAAAAAGTTTTGGTATTCCTCTGGTGCACAGTCATAATTAAAGAAGCACAGTCTCGATATTAAAACAATAGTCCCCCGTTGTGCCATGTTCTTAAATCAATTGTGCAAAAGTCCTCTAATAACTTCTAAGGTTATCGCAATCCGGTCTGAATCTTAAACTATGTCAAAATGCCGTTTAAGTGCCAGGTTTCTCAAACAGAAAATAAGTTTGAACTAAGGACAGCCCTAACATACAGTAAGCTCCTCCAGATCAGGTGCTCTCCTATTAACAGCATCCTGAGTATCGGGTCTCCGGTGCAGTCACGCAGCGCATGAGGCCGCCACGTGGATAAAGGTGAACCAAAGGCACCCTTTCTCCTTTAACAATACCTAGACATGTTTTTGTAGATAGAATATAACAGACTTGAGCTCAATGGATCAGAAACATGTTCCAGTGTTCCCAAAGCAATAAGTGCAATAATAGTGAAATAAATAACCGTATTATCTTAATTATTCAGACAAATACATCTACATTCAGTGTCCGTAAACGTAGTGGCCCTGTTTCTTGTCTTTTTGACTAGTAGTGAAATTAAATTTGTTTCGTCTCATCCCCGTGGGGAAAATTGGCTTCTTAGAAATGCATTAGGGAAGTTGGTAATGAGTTTTGACCACAACTAAAAGTTTTAACTTTGGCACCCCCTTTCGTTGTGATGAACAATGAACAAAAACAAAAGTTTGATTGGACAATAACTACTGCAGAACAAATCTAAAACTACATGTTGAACAAAGGCAGATGGGGAAACTAGACACAAGACTTATTGCAATCAAGTCGATATCCCCATTTGGGTGGTAATAATGAGCAAATCACAAACATTCAAAATATGGGGTCCTTTATGTATTGTAGTTAGACCGCTCCAAACATGATTCTTGTACTAGGTTCATACATCAGACTGCTTCCAAATGTACAAGCTCCTGGACGTGTTTGAAATGTGTGACGTGCAAATGAATGAAGAAAATTTGTCTGGAGTAAAACTGCTAATCTTCGATCTGCAACCTTAGAGCGGACATATCTTGAAAGATCTTTCATTGGGATGTCTGTGCAATGATATTTTACAATTTATAAATTCAAATAATGCGCCTGTGAAGATAACACGATGTTCATAAACAGTAGCGCCAGAGCTGATGAGGATTAGATTATTGGCTTTAAGATTCGCTTCGCTGCTAAATATTGTACTGTAACTTTGTATTGCACCTTATACTAACAATTTGCACATTTTTAGATTTTTAGATTTGCTGCTAAATGTTAATTGTATTGTAATCTGTATATTGTGAATTGACTATGTTGGAACTGTATCTTGATATGTGTGTTTAATGATTGTATTGTTGGGGACTACGGCTGGAAAGTAGCATTGTGCTAAATCTGGTGCAGCCATCTTTTTAATGTAACTGCACATTGTCCTTTAAATAAACTAAACTTCAAACTTCAAAAATATGGAGGACAGTTTGGGAGCTTGAACAATTACGTAATTGTTCCAGGAAGTAGAAAACGAAGCACTGCAGAAATCAACATGGAACACAAACAGGAATAATTCAAAACTGCGTGAATAAAGTGAAATACTGCTCCAGGTCTGTTTTTGATGAAGGAACAACATTATAACGTGGTTAAAAGCCTGAAAAGGTTGATTTAGCATGATAGGTCTCCTTTAACATCAAAAGAGCCTGTTTGAAACCAGATGAGTGCGAAAGAACCGCAAAACGCAAAAATAACAGAGAATACATATCATTCTTAACATCCTTAACACTCCCAGTCCTTATTTTCAGTGGCATACCAATGTAAAAGTGTCTTAACGTTACAAACTAAAATATCAATTTCAATTTACAGTCACATTGCCCCATTTCTTTGAAACGTTGGCCACGCAGAGCCTAATTATTCACCTAGAACTTTCCCCCCACATTTCTATCTGCTAGCATGCACAGACCAGAGGCAAGAGTACAGCGCTTCAAATAAAAAAGTCATATCAGAAGTTATGTGGGCCTAATTAGCAAGCCAACAACACATGCTTCTTCCCAAAGGCTCCACTAAAACTTTTATGCACCCACGGCACCTGTTTATAGGGGAAGCAAATGCATCTTCCTCCTCATAGCTGCGGGTGATATAGGCATAGCTTTCATGGGCACGTCCAGATCTCCTTACCCCACATTCACACAGCGCAGGGTGTGGTGGGAAGGAAACGCTACACCGAAACCCAAGCAACTGCTGCTAATGGTTCCATAGCATGATCAGCATCTCCGCTAACAGCTGGATGCCCATTGCAGCGCCCAGGGTAAAAACGGACACGCAGGATGCATTAGCGTGGGAATTTTAACGCGGGCAGATGAGTCGAGGAGGAAACGAGCTGAACAGTTTAGTACGGAGTGGCTGGAGACAAACGAACAATCAAACGATGATACAGGATGACATAAAGGGTTAGAATTATTAAACACACCATGAAAAAAGATGAAACTATCTGTATAATAATATTTATTAACCAACCAACTTACCAACCATACTGTAACACATAGTTTATTGTAAAATAGATACTAGCATTCTAAAAAATAGAGCATTATAGGTATTATACAAAGGGGCGTGGCCTAGCGAGGGGGAAGGAAGTCTCTTATGAATATCAATAATGTTTCCACTCTTTACATTTTCTGGTAGATTATGGGCATATTTACCGTACTCAAATAAAGATAATCCAAAGTCAGGTTCTTATGAATGTTTTCAACTCTAGCTGCTAGCATGTAGCATGACGTTAAAGTCAACCATATGGTAAGCATTTGGGCCTTCTTCTCACAACCCCACTCCATGCCTCCGTATATTTATTTGGTAGATAATACATCCATAACTCAGCATTTATAGCACGCAGTTGTGGAGCAGTCGGTGAAAGAGAATGTATTTTTCTCCCTCTTTGTTTCCCCCCCTCCAGAGCAGCTGCAAACATGACGACTGTGGGCGTTCCCAAAGATGGCGTCTACTGTATAGCGGCAATGTGCGCTGCCATGAGGCTGAGAGGTAAACACTGTATGTAGGATTGTATGCCTTGAAAAATGTATCACAAAGCAAGACATGACTGCATTTACACACTTCTCCGTCTAAAGATATCCAACAATGTAGAACAACTATAAGTGCTAATAAGACCAATACTGAATAGCTCCCATGGGCTAATTTCAAGCTTTTATGAGACACTGAGAAAGGTGAATCAAAGAGCTGCCATGTCGTTGACTGGAGTCAGAGGCACAGGGACTGCAGTGCCCGAGAGCACGAGGTGGACACGGACAAACAGCCAAATGAGTCGAATAAATGTGAGCTTTTTTTACACCAACCAAGTCAAAAACAGATCATACAAGGACTACAAAATGTCAAACACACAGCGGCTGAATGAGCTAACAAACACAATATAAGCTTTTAAAATTGTAACCGAGCTCAAAGTAAAATGGTTTCGTGATAATAAAACCGTATTCAATTATGCTGCAACAAGGCTGCAAGGTGGAGGACTGTAATTAGCCATGAATTTAGCCTGTGATTGCAAAGCAGAGCAGCACAGACTAAAAACAGCCATGCATTGTGGACAATGCTAAGCTTGTGGCCGCCGCATAAAGGCAAGTTCTATTGAGGCCCATCTCGGCTTGCTTTGAACTTAAATCTAGGGTATAAGCAAAGCTAATGACAAGTTGATCAGGTCACCACACTTCCTCTCTCTTTGCTAAGAACATCTAACTAGAACAGCTTATATTTTGGTATGTGTATATTTTGGTCATTGATGTAATGTTACTTTAATAATATTAATTTGGAGAACATTATAAAAGCATTTTTGTTCATCAGGACAAGTCAAACAGACATTGGACACTGTTATTTTAGAATAACGTATTTCATCTATTGGTGCAACGCATCCAAGACCCAAAAATAGCAGCAGCGATAAACAACCGTTTAAGGCAACGTCATGTCTTTTGTCGACTTGATTACGGACAAAAAAACATCAGGAAGGATGACAACAAATGAATAAAGAACAGACAAGGCCAATCAGAAGGTATTAACAGTGTAAGTAAATGAATCGGCTTATTCAGTCTAGAGAAAACAACAGTTCACAGCTCCATAAATACACACACTGTTCAGCATCATTTATTTTCAAATGGATAAATGCAGCTCCGCATTGGTAAATAACCCTGGGGGTGGATAATTAGCCACCTTCTGAGACCAATTCATTTCATTTATAATCAGGAAAATAAGAATGAATGCGCGTCATTTCATGTGTCCCCGAGGCCCAGCCGTACTCACCCGCCGGCGGCAGAAGGGCACCTGTGCGATGATGTTGAAGCTGAAGATCCGCAGGACTTTCTGAGGAGAAGTTTCCTGTGCGCCCAGGTCCCGAGAGTCTGCCACGTCCAGGCCATGGTTCTCCAATGGGACGTACAAACTCTTCTTTTTCTCACCACTAGCATGCTGCTCTTTTCTCCGAGCGCTGGCCGAAGAGAAACCAGGAATAGGGCAATGCCGCAGCATCGCAAAGAGGCGGCTCAGCGGCCTATCGGGTCATATCCCAGACGTGTTGTTGAAACCACTTCAACAATAACAGCTGCTCATCTTGCTCAACCTTTCTTAATGACTTTTGTGGAGCTCTCAAACATTTAACCAACTTATACCAATACTGCACAACACTAAATGTCTGCACCCATGTCCACTGGTGGCTGCTGACGGCACCCTTTAAAATATCTCGGGAGTGTGAGGTCACTGTGTGCACCCGGGCCAGGTGGGCGGAGCAACTGCGTCACAGGCCTAAACAAGACGCTCCATGGCCCCTCCCTGATGGAATGTGCTCTTCTGACCCACACGGGAGGAATGTGGACAGTCCCATCTCGATACACACATGTGCTCATCCAGGGGTCTTCCTCATTGCTGACCCCGCGGCTGGCACGCCCCGTTCACAGTTCCATCCTCCCTGATCCCGCCTTCACGTTCGGGTTAGAAAACACAGCATTACACCGCGGGCTGACTGGGCCAGTGCAGCTCTTGTTAAAGGCTGATGAGCCCACACGCAGGAATGTCATCTACCCATGTCAGCAAAGAGGAGAGGATATTTCAGGAGCCCATCACACAGCTGCCAAACACATGCACATAAACAAGGATCCACTCTATTAAGCACCATAGCCTTTCGAGATGTCTTTACGTTCACATGAAACTATGGACAAACAGCTAAGAAGGGTGTCAGAACTTAGAGAGTTCAGTAAGATTCCAATACACATATAACTATATCCCCATGTTATTGAGTTGAAGTCTGATACAGAAAATGTTCACATTAGAGTTTTTATTCTTAAAACACTGCGACTTAACTAAAGGGGGGTGTCTTTCCGTATCAAGAGAAATGAATGCAATTTATCACAATCATACATTTCTACGGATATGTGAGAGCAGCACAACTACGGTGGAGAGCAATGGAATATGTTCAGCTCTGTTGCCACCACTTGTCACTATAAACTTTTGTTTTGGTTTCTTTATTTTGTCTTCAGAACTTATTTTCTTGACGTACACTGCATCAACAAAAAGTCGCCACCCAAAGTAAAGGTTTACACACTAATTATTTAGTTGAAGTGTGTTGGATTCCCAAGATGATTTGAAGATTAAATAAAAAGAAAATGTAATTTTCTTATGTGTAAAACAGTATACAGTTTCTAAAATCCAGTCCAATCTTTATATTGACTGTTAAAATACATAGAAAAACTTAATTTTAAGTGTTTTGTTTCCCTAAAGTAGTACAAGAGGAAATAACGTACAGTATTACTTAGGGGTAGGGCTGCAAAATATATCGTATCGCAAGAACCCAGAAAATATTGCAGATTCAAGTCTTCCATCTGACTGAGATTTTTAAATTTTTTGCCAACACTAAAACCAAACGTGGAACTTATAAATGTGCAGAAGTTCAGTTTTAGTTATAACTTTCCTTTTTTGACCTTGGTTTGGTTCTGATTTAGTGTTTTTGGAGTGTTCTTTTGACACAATTTGCTGAAAAAGATATTACATGTGTCTGAATTGAATGGAGCGGTTTATATTATCGTTATCGCGATATTGCACGCCCGTATCGCATATCGAAAGTTTTCTCAATATCGTGCAGCCCCGTTTGTTTTCATGGCTATTTCGGGGGTCGCGGCCAAAAAAGGCTTGGATAACCCCTGTATTAGAGGATGCTGTGGCCTTGCTTTTAATAGCTTTGATTATTTCCGTCCAGTCTTGTGTAAAAATGTCACCAACATCTCAACACGATGATGGGAAAGTCAGACAACTGCGCAAAACCTTCTCCAGCTCAAGCCAAAAATTCTCAGTGCACTACTCTTTCACAATTTTAGCAGGACAAACCCTAGTATTGTCATCTTGGAATTAGTGGTGGGTGTTAATATCTCGATATTTAGGGGGACTTACTCAATAATGATGATCAAGTGATATTTTTGCATCAAAAATATGTAAAAATGTGCTGGTGAATGTAATAATTTAGATCGCTGTGTCCTCAAAAAGATAATTGTCTTGAATAAGATGCAAAAGTACAGAAAAAAGAACATTATTATACCTATTTTGAGAGATTACACATCAAGTATATTTATTTTATATTTCTTATCAGCCGTTTTTGCAGCTTATTGTTTGTTTCTTAACTTTGACGAAAAAATTTGTATATCTTCCAAACAACAATTCTGATATCTTGTAGACGATAATTGCCCGGCTCTACTTGGAATTATGAAGAAATATCTATTAATGGAGTAACCGTGTCATTCAGTATATTTAGGTAGTGGGCTGACTTCATTCTCTGGCCACATAATGTTACTGAACCTAGACCTGACGAACTGCAGATCCAGATACAGATGGCCACTTTAATCAATGTTATTGTTAGACTGCTACATGGCAAAATATAATTTAATATTTTTGAAACTACTGTAAACACGGATCGAAAATGTAAAAAGGTTTTCCATTGCTTCTCCGTCTCCACAAACATCCCAAATAACATCACAATGGCCGAAGCTCTTTCCACTCGCCCATCTGCCATTGTTTAACCAGATTAAATCAGCCTGGACTTGTGTGCCGCCGTAGGTCTGAAGCGGGCCACCAACAGTTGACAGTCGGACTAAATATGCATTACATTTTGAGTATGTTTAGCACAATCGGAGCAAGTTGGCGCCCTGATGACAGCTGCCTGGAGGAATGTAGACCGTTGGGATACTGCATGGGCCGCTCCTACGTCAAAAAGTCCTGCCTTTTGTGAGTTATAATGCAAGACGGAGCATCGTACGCTAGTCTGGTGTATAGTAAGTGTCTTCGTGTCCTCGGCCGGTGGAGGTTATTTGAGCTTTGAGACTAATCTTAGTCCGTGGAGCTATCTGACAGACACGCCGCATCAGTCTACAACGTGATCGGCCTCTGCTCAAAGTGCAAGTCATGGATTTTACGTAACGCTTTTTTAAAAGGCCTGAGCCAGTGTTTCGCGGGACCTCTGAGTATTGCTTAACCTTGCATCCAAATATATTTTATGTCAAGTTTCAGTGCTTCGGGAAGAGACATTGTTTTTATCTAGTACAGTAGTATTTAATTAAAAGCAGGACATATCATGCAGATGTGACTTTTGTGAGAATGTTACAACGTTATTCCGTTGTGAAAGTCATAGCATGGAGAAGGGCTGGGTGATTATTTTCCCCATATTGAACGATTTCGATTAGATTTTTGTCTAAATAAGATAAATAAATATGGTCTTAACTATAGTAGCGGTGATTATTATACAGATTAGGGGCACGGCCTGATCCTGTTGTAATGCTATAACTGCGTGCTAAATGCTAACTTTCTACTACAGAAGCAGAAATGGGCACTTCCCCTCCCA
>OMNZ01053033.1:0-12459 GCA_900303255.1 Lesueurigobius sanzi
CCCAGGGACCACCATTCAGACTAAGCAGCAGTCTGCGGCACACGGTGCGTGCGTGTGTGCAATATAGGCCTATTTTTTTGTATAAAAGTGGGCTATATACTTTATTTTACAATGCTTTGTGTTCTCAAATGTTTAAAATAACAAAATTATTAAACGAGATATATCAACTTGATATTCATTTCACTAGCAAGGACCACGCCACAACAATATTGCAGTTAAGAATGTTTATTGACTAGGAATATTGGTGGCTGGATGGAGACGTGGGTGGGGGGAAGACTCGTAGTGCACCCAGCTCTTCAGGACTCCCCTCCTGGGCAGAAGGATAAGTTCTGAAAGACAAGAACAGTTAGAGGGAGGGACGGAGGGGTTGAGAGTTTTGAAACAAATGGTGTGGAAGGTGCTTGGCTGGCTTAAATAAGGTGTCTGTGTAATTGGAGGCGTACAGACGCGCCAGGGGAGTGGTTGGAGAAGAGTGAGCGATTGGTTGAGGCGTGGACCTGCTCCCAAACTTAGTCAATCAGATATTAACTCTATTAATATTCAATATGCAGCGGCCCTAGTGTATTTTTAGTAGTTAAACTAAACTAAAATGGGGACTCTCGGTTACTAATGTATGTGTTTTACGCAGCAAAATATTCCAAAGTTGCAAATTAGTGACAGCTGATGTGGGATTATCCATTTCTGTTGTTATTTGTTCCACCACAGGGAGGAAAAAGGCCTTTTTGTGGGAAAATGTGTGTGTTTTTTTCAGGCGTAAATTCATTCAAACCTATGGCAACCTCATTTTATTGTCAAACAACATAATTTATTTTTATTTCACTTCCATCGTCATCTCTAAACTCAACCAAATGTGTGGACACCAAGATTAGCCATGTGCACCTATGATGTAAAGAAATGATTTTTGGAGAAAAAGGCCTAGGGCTTAAGAGGTTAAGGTGCAAGAACAAGAGGAATGACATTTGAGACGATAAAATAAGGTTTTATCTGATGTTTCCAACAACAGTTAGACATTTGTTTATCGTTACTATGACAACAGCTACAATGGAAATAGCAAAATAAAAATAGGCCTCATTTTCCCCCCCAGCCCAGTTCTGCCATAAGTCCTGCCCCCACACATTCTCATTGGACGACACTCCCAGTGAGGCTTTTTTTAGTTGGAGCTATTAAGTTTATATTTTAATTTGAATTATGGTTAGGGTGAGTTTTTAGGGTAAGTATTGCGCCTTAAATTTTGAATCAAATGTCCATAAATTTGCACTTCTTTGAGAGATGTTCAGCAATGATCACAAGACTCTTCACAAGACTTCTATTTGACGTGTAGCATTATAATTAGAAAAGGTTTTAATGACTAGATGAGATGGAGTACCCTTCAGCCAGCATACTCTTTCCAGTATTGTAATTTTGCTTCTCATGTCTTTTAACAATGTAAAAATATATATACATTGTAATGCTTTTGCTAATTTCTTTCAGAGTGGCACAGACGGGATCCATGTAATATATTAATTATTATTGGTCCAAAAGTAAGTACCAAAATATATAGTTATTTATTGAGATGTTTTTTTTTTTTGTTATCATACACAATACATATAATACCCTCATGCTACTGTACTTGTATTTTATCTCGAATATTAAATCCTTCTTCCTGTTTTGAGGTGATACTAAATTCATCATCATCATCATGTGTTCAGCTTGAATTACCACCAACAGTTTCCGTTTCGGTTCTCTTTGTGGTTGAGTGGCAGCCATCAATTTCCTTTCCTGTGAATTGTGTTTTTAGACAATCATTTCTCTCTCAATCCCTTTACAATGTTACCAGCATTTCCGCAGTGGCAGGTAATAGGAACACTAAATTATATTGTCGTATCTTCAACACAAAGCGAGCTTGTGTGTCATTCTATTCTATGCAACAGCCGCTTCAACACTTTATTCCCCGTAATTTTCCCAACCATTGATTTTCTCCTGTCCTCGTCTCCACTTCCCCCTGACTTGCTTTGATTCGACACCGATGTGCATCAGTTTAGCGTTTGTTCTTTCTCTCGAACAGCGGTTTCTAGGAAAAAGGTATGTTCCGTCTTATTTTTACTCTGAAGTCGCTCGATTAGACATGCCCAGAGGCTTAGACGATCTATTATTACTGCTTGCTGCTTTGTTCTGCTTTTGGTAACAAGACGAGATCTGGGGCGTCATTGTGCAAAGCATCTCGATTTTATTTGCACACCATGGCGCATATCGAAATCTTATCTCAAAATCATAATTAAAGGCACTGTACCTGATTTTTGTTTTGCCCTCCTTTAGCATATTGTAAAGTCAAACATTTGTGGAATCTTAATATAAAGCAATTTTGTCCATTTGAGCTTATAGGCAACTTTTGTCGCATTTCTGTGACAGTGACCATAAAAAGTGACCCTGCAAGCTGTGAAAAGTGCTTATAAACTCATCTCTATGAAGAAATGGGATTTTAGAAATGCATGAGGAGAGTTAGGAATGAGTTTGGACCACAACCTACTATTTAAGAGGGCTGGGTATTGAATTTCCCAAATCAATTTGATCCACAAGGGCCTGATTCGATTCACAATTCTGGATTTTATTGTCAATTCACCTTTATTTTCAGTTAAGGATATCACGCAGTAACACTTTTACTTACTTTTATTCCACTAATATATGCTTCTATAAACATAAAAGGCTATAAACTTGACCTTCTAAGTGCCATCTGTGTTTTTTCTCCATATTTTTCTCCAAAATATATATATTTTTGCACCAAATGTTACACCATAGATTTGCTCATTTTTGCACAAATGTAACTCCATACTTTTGCCCTCCAGGTTCTATCTAAACAGAGGCAAAAAAACAAGTTTTACCTAGTACCATTTTGAATACCCTCCTCTTCCCAATGCAAAAACCCTTTGAATTTGCATTTTTTTATCGATATCGGGCTATTCAAAGGAAAATTGATTCAAAAAGATGAATCGATCAAGTCCTACTGTTTAATTTACTTGTTCCCTCTTTCTTTATTTGTAATGGAAAAGGTCAGGTATAGTGCCTAAATCAACAAAATGCCAAACTCTTAAGTCAATAGTACCAGATCTTCAGGCACGCTAAGAAATAAAGGTTGGATTTATTGAGAATGTTATGTCAATTTTTTCCACATAACCCTGTTAAGTAAATGTAAAACACTTAATAATTATCTTACCCACTTACCCAAAACATGCACAATCCTCCAGCAGGTGATTCTGACCATGAGCCTGGCTCCACATCTGGAGATGGGTCCCCGGGCGCTGCACTGCGGTCGCCCACTGCTCCTGACGGATTGCCCCAGCGGCATTGAAGGGGCAATCCCCTTCGATGCCGAATCTTATATATTATATCTCATATTTAATCTTATGTGTTCAACATTGTCTTACAGTTAATTAACAAGGTTACCTAAGGTTGACACAACATGTTCAATAAATCCAAAA
Source organism: Lesueurigobius sanzi (assembly GCA_900303255.1). Lineage (NCBI taxonomy): Eukaryota > Metazoa > Chordata > Actinopteri > Gobiiformes > Gobiidae > Lesueurigobius > Lesueurigobius sanzi. The sequence goes on from OMNZ01053033.1 coordinate 3,456, forward strand.
GGCATTCATTTTTATTGAATCATAATACTGTACATTTCTGAGAGTGATGTTGCTGTCCACTGCAAAAACTAAGATAACAATTAGACAAATTGAAATAATATTTGACCTGGATTTGAACAGGTAAGTCAATTTATCTGCCAATGGAATAGGTCTTTTTTCACTTAAAATAAGAAAAAAAACCTACAACCTACACATACAATTAGATTAAATGTCTTGTTGCACTTAGAATTTAGATAATAAATCTAATTCCATTGGCAGATTTTTTCACTAAGCACGTCAGAACTACTCAGTATAAAGTCAATTATTCTTAATTCCAGTCATTTTAATTAATCAAGATTAAGATTTTTGCTGTATAGCTGCTGCTTTGCGAGGCATGAGTCACGCAAAGAACAAGAGTGTGCTATTTCTTTCTTTCTTCCATACTCGGGTATTGATTTTAACCTAAATTGAACAAAATGCATAGACCTTTTTCATCTTTCCTAATTCCTTGTCATGCACCGCTTATTAGTACATACCCAACGTACCCAGAGGTCATCAAAAGACTACTTGAACAACAGACATAAGAATTGCATTGGTTCCAGGGCTGAGGTGCTATTAATCTGAGCCTCTATTCATTCACATAATGAGAGCTGAGGCTACACAACATCTGTCATTAAAAGGGAAATTCAGGTCAGTGTCGTGTGTTGTCAGGGATGACTCAACCTCCTCCTCTTTAAAAAGGCCTGACGCATATTCCCTGTATTATTCTGCATCCATCCATTGAAATAACAGATTTAAGGGTGCAAAAAAAGTTCCGGTTAAAAAAGGGGGATGCTGCAATGTTTTAATATCTTCAAGTTGATAAATATAGCTTCCCAATGTTGGTGGTAATCTCCTTGCTAGTCCGAGCAGCATCATTCATAATCTGCACTTAAATCATTTGCATTTATAAAAAAACAGTCCTGAGATCTAAGCTGCCCCCTCCTGGCTTTGCTAAATCTCACATTATACACATAAATAGTTAAGGTTTTTGATACCATGTGATGCACGTGCCACAAAGCTGATCTGGTTTTGGAAATTCAATAAGCTATAAAATAACACACAGGAAGCAGCAGCTGGTTTTGGCCGAATCTTTGACCGAAACAGAGATGCTTTGACTCTTCAGTGCACAGGCTAATGCATACAAATCCCACATTGCAATTAATGGGATTGGCCTCGCACCCCGCCCTGACCCCAATCTCTGAAAATGCAGGCTTTGCACAGAATGATTTACACATAACATTTTTTTTTTATGTGATTTTTTTTTTATAGTGTTTATTTTTTTGTTTTTATTCAGTTTTTGTCACATATTCAGCATAAAGTCACTATTGATGTAGTATCTAGAAACAGACTATCTCTGTAATTATGAAGAATTATTTGTGTCTTTGCAGATTGATCCTGTTTTCAGCACCGAGGTTGAGTCAGTGATTACAAGGTAAGGACAGTTGTATTTTATGTCTTTTTTGTGAAGCATTAAAAAAAAAAGTTCAATTTAAATTAAATACTGAATATTGCAAACAAGTTGTTGTGTCACGGTTAAATTGAAGTATGTCAATTGTATACATGATTGTTATACTTTTTCTCACTTGGTTTTAAATTCACAGCTTTATAGACTCCCAAACCATTTGTCTGCCCTAAAGTAACAAATCTGAAAACCCAAAGTTCTTTTCCCCTCCTCCCACTTGCTAGTCTCAGTTAATCCTTCAGATTTTGACCACAGGCTCTGGCCACAGCACAGCTCTTTTCAGCGGGACACTGCCTCTCTTGTAGTGCCTTTACCTGAACCAGCCATGCATGTCGCACTTAGAGTCACACAGTTTCGTACGCAAGAATTGTCACTGCAGTTAACCATCATTCACGCTTACATGAGCCCCGAGCCACATAGGAACTGGACTTTTCCTCTGTATCCACAGAACAGCAGGGGTCTACATGGCCCAGGAGAGGAGCCAACGGGAGCTGCACGCCGCTATGAGGAAGTGTTTTGCCCTGGTTAACAGTTCAGTCTCAGAGGGCATGTCAGCCGCCATCCTGGAGGTAAACATGTCCTGACCACTGAGCCCTGAAAGTAATTTATTCCGAGGGAGCGGTTTAGAATTTGATTACAATAATATTAGATATTCCAATCCTTTTTCACTCTTAATATTGATCTGTCTTTATCTTGCCTTTTCCCACTTAACTCTTATCTCCTCACTCCACGATCAATTGCCAAAATTGGTTGCTTGGCCACAGTCCCTTAATTGCTGATGTGCTTAAATAATTAGATTTTGGCTGACCACAATGGAGTTCATTCTTGGTCGTTTCCTAGTGCATCCTCCGATTGTTAGAAAAAGTTGTCCGTAGTGTTTATGACTATGGGGCTGAGGGCTTTCCCTTTTACATTTTGTGTGAATAAATACAGATAGTGTCATTTGCCTTTAACTATTCCACATTTACAACTTTATTTCTGCTCCTACAGGCTATGCAGCTGGGCGTGCCAGTTATAGCGCGGGACATTCCTGGAAACGCAGCCATTGTGCAGCACGAGATCTCTGGTCTGCTCTATTCATCTCCTCAGGTACACAGCACCAGGCTCTGACCAGGTCACAGGTGTTTAGCCCACTAAGCTTTGACACTGAGATGATGGACAGCGCGTTTCAAAAGGCTGTTTAAACTTCCTCGGAGGTGCTAGGTTTTGTCTTTGCCCTCAGTTTTGAATGATAATGAAGCGCAAACTTCAGAGCTAGAACACAATGCCAGATGATTCCTCAAAGCCAGTCATGTGAAGGTGAGCACATGGCATAATGACAACTTTATGAGCGTGATGTCTGTGGAGCAGCAGAGGGCCTCACCACAGGGGGGTCACGTGGGTCTGAGGCTCGGGGCAGATGGCAGCACTAACTGAGACAGGTGAACCATGACTTAAAACAATATCAATGAGCAGCAAGTGCTAGTGCGCTAACATCACATATGGTTTGCAGACACAGGAATGACAAGGCATCTACAAGCTCTGTACAAGATCTTATAGCGGCTTGCCACTGTTCAAGAAGCCCCTCTCACACCATTTTCAAGTGTGGAAAGAACTCAAAAGCGCCAAGAGAGAAGCACTCTACAAATAGTGATTTTGAGTGCTCTGCTCACAAGTTGATCCTGTGCCAAGTTTCTGGCTCTCATATATTATGTCTGTACCAAGGAGCCGCGTTCTCTTCAGACATATTAGAGTCGAGGGGCCCGCGGGATGTCAAGTGTCGCTGAATCACAGTTTCTATGGAGTATGTGGGTTACTTTTCATTTTTAACTGTGCTACGCCTAATTATACAAAGATTCTTCAGTCTTCATCTGTACTCTGTAGTTGGAGTGTAGGACGTTTCGCACTTTATCCAAAAAGCTTTGTCAGCGAATGGACAGAATTGACACGCTCGTGCATGGGTCCCTTAAGGAGAAACCAGTAGGAGGAGTTAACCTCTCTTGGTTCTAAAGGTTGGAAAAAACATATTGGCCTATTCCTACCTTGATTACGGCTTGTTACCTTCCTATTGATTCAACCTGGGCTTTGTTCTAAGGCTGTTAACACCCTGCCCTGGCCAATTGACCAGCTTCATTAGCATGACATAGGTGCGGTTTCTGTCTGAGGATGTTGTTGTAATCCGGGGCATCAACCTCAGTCCTCCATTGCGGTTCATGGAAGGATTCTTTTTTCTTTTTTTTTTAGCAAATATGGCTTCTCTTCTCCTACATTTCAACTACAGTGCACAGATGAAGACTGAAGAATCTCTGCCTACGATGGACAACTCCTAACTGAGAACCTACACAGATGACGACTAATTATAATACTCTATAACTATGCAAAGGGATACACAAAGCATAATAGTTCATAACAATAATTCCATATTGGGCTAAATTAATTGTTAAATCCAGGTCGTCTCCGTCCAGAGGACCAAGAACAGCTGGTTGGGTCCAAGGTTTAAGCATAGCTGTCGGTGTGCTTATTCCTATTCTGTTCGATGGTAGCTATTAAGAGACTATAAAGGACCATTAATCAGCCAAATTTGTCTTCCTGAGCCACAAATACCTCAGTCCCTTGGCAGAGTACACATTTTCTGAAGTATTCGCTAATCACTGTTGCAGCTTTTATCCGAGTCCTGTTCTCGCACTTTTAAATAGCTTTTATGCTTTAAAATATATATCTTAAGGCGACTTCAATGGTAATTTTGTAGCGGCGTTTGGCAGCATTGGTGACTGTTTTATTTTTTTTCCTTTCTCCTGCCAGGATTTTGTGGATCAATCTCAGAGGCTGTTGTCAGATCGCGAGCTGAGAGAGACACTGGTGAGGAGTGGGAAAGACTACGTGGAAGAGCATCACAGCCTAAAACAGGAGCGAGAGACTTACCAGAGACTAGTGGCCACTTTGCAATAGCTGTACGAACTGTAAAGGGAACTCGAGGTGTATTCTGTTTCACACTATTTGTGTAAACCAAAGATTTAGATACTTATACACTATGGAAGTTTATTTATGTGTTATTTATAGAAATATCTGATGATAAAGGGGCATTTTCTCAAAAGGGACAATCTATGCCTTTGTTGTTTACATGCTGTGTAAAGTGTGAGGGGATTTTAAGACGCTGTTTTATACTGTAATTAAGGATAATATAGTAGGACAATTTTAAACATGACCTTATTGTACGGTAGACAAAAAACAAACATTGTATACATATATTTAGCTTTCATAAAGTGCCTTTTTAATTGACAATGAACAAAAAATAAAAGTGGAAAATATACATCTGTTTTCATGATAAAAAATGTACATTAAACATAAAATAACGAAACATTAAAAGTACAAAATCACACGTTGTTTTCTTGACCCAAAGCCACTTCATTTCGAAAAATTGGTTATACTTGTTGAAATAGGAATCAATTATACTTTTATAAAAATCTGTGTTTTAGGATAATATGTTTTTGTCATATTTACTTTATATTTTTAGTCCCTTGAATTTGGAGAGTATAAAAGTACATATCTGCATGCAGCAATTTTTTGTGGCTCTGTTTGAACACAAGACTTTCCAAACTCTCATTATTAACAATAATTTACAGGATGTAAAGATCTTAATATGAAATGTGGAGCATGATAATCAATAAAGACAATGTGTTGTCTTCATATACATAAGAGTTTTTCAGATTCAACAAAGGCATTGAGGTGATCACAGCCTGTACATGTGAAACCTCTTAAGGTCCTGTATTATAACGGATCCCCTAGCTCTGTGCTTGGCACTTGGGGTTCCTCCTCATAACTGTCCTCCTTCCCAACCCACTGGATCCCCTCTCCATTCTGCTGGGCTGGGCCGTGAGCCGAGTGCTGGCGCTCCAGTGTGGAGAAGGTAGTGAACTGGACTCTCTTCCTCTTACTGGTGGGAGAGTGTAGGGTCTCAGGTTGTATAGGCTTGGCCCTAACTGAACCCACACAGCCAGTGGGAGAGTCTGTGACAGAGGCCAAGCAGCTGGGCCTTCGAGACAGAGTGCTGGTCTTTTCTGGCACAATGTCTATTACGGTGGTGGTCTGGGGGTCCTGCTGCACAGGACTGCCTGGTACACTCATCACCAGCTCTGCATCAGTGCCTAACCACACCCAGTCATGTCTATGTCCTGTAGGCTCCTGGTGGTGGGACGAAGGCTTTTTGTGACGAAACTTAACTACATAAGAGATACAGTTGACCAGAAACACTAAAATGGCCAAGCAAAAGACTCCCAGCAGAGCATACATCCCGATCTCCAAATCAGTGAGAGGCCGGTTTGCTAGCAACTCATCTCCACCGAGTTCCACATCCACTCTGTCCAGCCCAGGTATGCCCACTTTGGGGAAGTTGTTGTAGTTTACCAGGTTACCTGGAGGCTTCACAGTGCTGGTTAAGCTGACGCTGCCCATATCCTCCACGATCATGTTTCCTGAATCACTGGGGCTGTTCATCATACTCACATTCACCATACTTGTTGGACTGCCAAAAGTGCGAGTGTTGCTGTTCTTACCCACTCCCCCAAGAGTCCCACTTGTAATGTGAGTGCGCTCTGTCGATTTGACAAAAGTGGTAGTTTTCTGCATGGTACGATCTGAGCTGGATGTTGGATCTCTGGCTGATTTCCACCTTCCACCGGTATCTTTCCCCACACCATCACTTCCATAATTCTTTCCAGCATTCCTGCCCCCTCTGCTGTCTGAGCTGGAGTTATCTGGACGACGACCGGACACCATAAACTTGACCTTAAGGCCGCCGTTGCCCACTGCCACAGTGCTTTTACGTTTGGATTTCTGACAGGCCTCACAGATGGACATCTCCACTCGCACAAGGACTCCCTCTCCTTCTCCTTCAGCAACCACCACGGGGTCTTTCCCTGGAACAGACACCACGCCTTCATCCAATGAAGTCACTGTCATCCGATAGAAGGCCGGGTCATAAACATCGAGAGGTGTCTGGTTGCCATCGCTGAACTGCACCCATGCACTCACCAGCGCTTTCTGAGATGAAAAAGAAACAAACAATAGTTTTATCTTGGAGCTCACAATAAGACATTTGTACATATGGTTAGGATAAACTAATACCTGTCTGGGGCTCTGTAGTGTTTCCTGGGTGCTGGTAGTAGCTAAGATGGCTCTGTTGCTGCCAGGGCTTAACTGTAAGTTCAAGGAGAGTCCCGTGACCAGCTGCACCCCCAGCTCCGTGATAGTGACTTTATCATCAACCACTCTAATAGTCGTCTTCGCCAAAATATTATCCGTAAGCGGGGAAAACACCTACAAAACAATTCCTTTAGATAAACGTAACGGTAACAACACTTTTGAGTTTGATTGTAAAACCATGGATACCTGAATCGCAGTTGTTCCCAGGTCACGTCCTGCCAGCACACGCCCTCCCTGCAGTCGGACCACTCTTGTGTCCTCCACCTTCATGAAGTATCTGACCAGCCGTGTGACGTCCACCTGCCAGTCGGAGCCCAGGAAGTAGGCCTTGGGCTCCCGAGGGTCCTCCTGCTCCGCTATGAAGTGAGTGAGCACTCGGACCAAGGCATGCTGAAACTGCAGCATACAGCCCTTGCCCTTCCTGTCCTCCTCCTCGCTATTCCAGTTAGATCTGAATCACAAAACACACAGCTGCCAGTCAGGAATACTGGTGAACAGAGCTGCACAAGTAATAAAGAATAACATTTCACTGTTTTTGGGGGGGATTATTATATATATTTTTTCAATAGACCATTGTTTGTAGCTGGAGGCGGAAAGCTAGATTCCTATTTATTTCCATTGTAGCTGTAGACGATAAACAAATATCTAACTGTTGTTGGAAATATCAGCTAAAACCTTATTTTATCGTCTCAAATGTCATTCCTCTTTTTCTCACACCTTAACCTCTTAACCTCTTAAGACCGAGAGTCCCCAAAAATGGGGACTTGCTTTCAGATACAGTTACTATGTGTTTTACGCAGCAAAATATTCCCAAATTGCAAATTAGTGACAGCTGATGTGGGATTATCCATTATACACATTATCTGTTGTTATTTGCTCCACCACAGGGAGGAAAAAGGCCTTTTTGTTGGAAAATGTGTGTGTTTTTTTCAGGCGTAAATTCATTCAAACCTATGGCAACCTCATTTTATTATCAAACAACATCATTTGTTTTTATTTCACTTCCATCATCATCCCTAAACTCTACCAAATGTGTGGACACCAAGATTACCAATGTACACCTATGATATAAAGAAATGATTTTTGGAGAAAAAGGCTTAGGGCTTAACCCACAACAGGACGACATTTTTTAGTTGTAGTTTTACACTTATAATCGCTAGTTTTAGTTTAATCTCATTTCTCTTGCTCACTTCCTGCCTCCAGCTGATGTCACTGATGATGTAAGCAGCGAAAGGGTCAATTGCGATTCGACTTGTGATCTATGTTTTACAATCAATAATTATTTAGTCCCCAATGCACTTCAGGAGCATTTTGAGAAAGGACGGAGATACCACACTAACACAAAAGCCATGTGCATTTCAGAGCATGGGTGTGAGGTATGACCTACTGTACATTGATGGCATATTCAGACCCCATGGACACAGGATCATTTGTTGTTTGGAGAAGATAATACAGTATAATTCAGAGGAGAAATGTCAAAACATTTATACAGTAAGTGCTTGTTGTAAATTGCCAGAATGTTAGATATATTTTCTATCATGTCCCATCCTGTGGCTTTTAATAAATGACAGCATTTTGCACAGAACTTTCTAGTCGATATCTAACAGTACTGATAACTGGGAACTGTTTTGCCTCATACTTTTTTGATGTTAATATCGGCACTCTCCAGCTCTTTATCTGACTCAGTTCTGTGTCGGACACTTCGATCTGCAGCGGGAGGCGGGGCATCCAGACTTTCAGCTCCAGCTGGGCACTCAGGTAGCTGTAGGTGAAGTTCACCAGCATCTTCACTTTTCCTTTGGTCTCTTTCCCATTCACGAAGACATAGTCGCAGCGGTCCGACACCTGAAAGGATATCACAAGGACCTTTTATTAGACGCTAAAAAATCTTTCCTCTTTAAACCATGAAACTTTCACAATTTTTCCCAGAAGAGTTTGGGGATATCTAATTCCTATTCTGATTTATTGAGATTTGAATCCTGAAAAACATTCCCTGGAAAAATCAACATTGTGTCAACTAAATTTGTATGGTGGAGCAAATCCAAGCAAACAGACAGCGAGAGAACCAATCAGCGAAGGGCGGGCGTGTGTTGTGGCGGTGTTATTAGTGTTGATATTCAAACAGGGTTGTAGGCACAAAAATCACCCACTGTTGATGTGTTTTTGGTAATTTAAAACAAACTCTCAGCTCGCTCGTGTGGAGTACCATGGAGTGACAATCATTTAGAACACGTGACTGCAATTAAACAGGTCTGATTGCACAGTTCTGTTTGTTTGGCTCGAGGCACATACAAGGGTGGGGTGACCAATCTAATATCCCTTTATTTGTATAAAAAATAC